>JAGFMK010000088.1:0-88930 GCA_021030975.1 Lichenothelia convexa
GGTGGAAGGGGAAGGAAGGGAGGAGGGGGCGTACGCTAGGCTGATGTTGTAGTTTGGGCTCTTGGCTAGGGTGTACAACGTCTCTGAGTTTAGCGCTGTTTGATCTATCAGCTATGCTGTTGCGATCACGTTGTAATATAGCACGCTAGAGGCGTACATTCTTCGGTGCCTTTCATGACCTCCTGCGGAGGTGAGACCCGTCGCTCATTGTGCACTTCCGTAAGGCGGACGACTTCACGGAGAGACGCCGCAATGAGTTTGACGCCGACGAAGAGGGAGACTCCAAGGCCGAGCCAGATGAGCGGCTGGTCGAGGGGTTTGGACGACATGGCTCAAAATCTGGTCGTTGGGGGAATCATTTGCGGAGCAGGAGTAATGGTCAAGGAGAATGTTGGCTCACGGCGCAGATCAGTGCATGTTTTCACTGAAACGACACGCGAGCGCGCCCTGCGAGATTGGGAGGTATCTGATTTATATTAAGCAGCTACCACCGGTGGAAAGATGTACTGCAGAAAGTAAGAGTACCTCCATTGTACCTAAGGTTACCTTTAGGCTTTGCTTAAGATAGATCCATGGATGACGCAAAAGCCGTGTTTAGTGTCCGCCCGTCGGCTACGGGCCGTGGCTGCTTCCTTTCACGTAGCGATTGAACTACAGTACCTAGATGGTCAAGTAAGGTAAGGTAGGTAGGCAGAGTACCTTCAGCCTTAGGGAATGTTGGCCTGGTAAAGCTAAGGTAACTTCGTGGTTTTGTTTGCCTTCCCAAAAAGCTCATGTAAGAAGTGGGCAGTCCTATAACAATACAAATAAAGAGGAAAAAGCAGAAGGTTTTCCAACGTCAAATCCACAACCTTGAACCGCTCCCTATCCCTGGTCGACTTAATCTTTCTAGGCGCTGATCCCTCTTACCAAACGTCGTGCCACACTCGATAAGTCTTCTGCCGCTAGGTAAGGGGGTTTCGGACCTTTTTCGCCTAGGAGCTGCCGCACTCCGTCAAATTATACTTGATACTATCAAGCACAACAGTAATGTCTGCGCTCGCTGCGACCAATGCAGGGTTTGTGGGAACGTATGTGACAGTGAGGAACTGCAGGTTGGAACACGCCGCAGGGAACGTGCCAAATGCCATCTGTTGAGCTCCAACCATTGTGCTCGGATTGTACACAAACGTTACCGCGCACTTCTCAGTCGAATCGGATACCGTGTTGTCATTGCCTTGGTAGCCAGTAAAAGTTATCGAACAGCCAATGAGTAGGGCGGCGTTGCCGTTCTCAAGGTTGTTGGCACACGCAAAGAATGTGGTGGTCATGTTGATCGCCGTGACGTTACTTCCAGGATAGTTTGTCGACAGCATAGGGATACCCGCAGTGAGCTGAGACTGTGTGGTGGAAAATATGTAGCTGGTTCCGCTGTTTGGTATTGGTCCAGACGCAGGGGGATTGATGGCAAGAGTGGAACGACGAAATGCTTGATAATACAGTCCATAGCTTGGAGTCGTCAACGTGCCACTTCCTCCCGCGGTTGGTGTGCTGTCATCGAACTATACAGGATCAGTTGTCAGATGCAAGCTAAGGAGTGATGTCTCGCCTAAAGCGCACCGTAGCATATTCAGAGACAATCACCTGCCGAGCACCCGATGGACAAGAGCTGGCTGCAGGGAAGACGGCGGACGCTGATGAGGAGGAAGAGCTAGCCGATGAGGAACGTGAAAGGCTCGTCTGTGATGATGAAGAAACAGTTGTAGCTTTTTGGCCATTGCTCGACTTGCCGGCTGGGGTTGCAGATACAGCGAGCTGTTGAAGGGCACAGAGGGCGAACACAACAACCGTGATGACTTGAAGAATATTGAGAGTATGTGGGCAACGTTTCCGTACAATGTGATGCAAACAAGATAATGGTGGTTAAGGCAGCTGTGCCAAATAGATTGAACGATGGAGCAAACGCTCGAAATCTGGCTCTGGAAGTCACTGAAGGGTAGATAGACCAGCTGCGGGAGGGGCACTCTCCCTTTAAATGCTTCCAACGTCGCTTCCGCTACATGGTGTGCCAGAAATGAGGTGCCCACCCCCTCCGGTCTCGAGCCCCAACCATTGACATGAACGCACCATGCTCCGCCCAAAAGGTCGGCGATCACTCGCTGGCCGGTAGTTGGTCGATCTTGTTAGTGTTGTAGAAACCCATGTTAGGCTCCAGCAAACTGCGTAACCGAACCTTCTTCGAGGATCTCTTGTGCTTCCAGTTCGCCGTATATCCCTGTATCCTATTCCAAATGTTCTGGTCATATTCGCCTCTGTTCGGATGTAAGTCCCGGCGCTGCAGGCGCATGTTCGCCGGACTATTGACTCGACGCCACGTTTCTTGGGGAGGCAGTCCCTCCTTTAGGTTGACTATTCGCTGCCTACTGGTACTCGAACGATCCTGGGCATAATACTGAGGGCCTGTTGCCCTGTACGAGACTGTACAATCAAGCACCTTCGAAGTCTTCTCTTTTGCTGCCCGCTCTTCAGAAATCCTCTTTACTAGATTTGAATCCCATCTATATGAGAATCAATTGGCTGGGACGCAACAGGCGAATGAATATTCCTATCAATTAAAATGTTGACCACCTCGCTAGACATCTTGAGAAAGTTTTGCATTTGCGAGAGCAGGAAAGCAACAAGCCTACAAGGCCGCTGTCCTGTGGTTTCATTAGCCGCTTCATGTCGTTCGTTGCGACCGGCGGCTTTACGACGCAACTAGCTCGATGATCGTCTTGTTAGATTGTTGCTAAGACAGTCCAAACACAAAGCCGCCTATGTCGCCACGGCCGGTAACAGCCGAACTTTTTACGCATACACGACGCTATGCGGTTGGGAGTAGCATGGTGTGGTGTGCGCTTCGTCACGCTGATATCCTTTTGCGGGCTGAACTCCGACATGTGGATGTTTCGCCAGGGTTCTGTTCGTGCATTAGACCTGTGTTGTCCGAGCCTAGGGAGCTTGCCTGTTCGAGTACTTGGAGCCGCTAGTACTGCTAAGTTAAGCGCAATATCGGGAAGGTCTTGGGTGCCTTGTGAAGCTGGGCTAGGATGGCAAGGCTACAGGGTGATACAGGTGAATTCGTCTAAGGAAATGCTCGTTGAATCATATCAGCTCTTGCAGTAGGTTTCAGCACGGAATTTTGCAGCTCAAGTTATAGTACAAGTACTTTACCGGCCTAGATTGGCTCCATAAGATGCAGGGCTTGATGCGCCACCTAGACTGTTTTGACGGACTGCGGGGCCTGGATTGGCTACGCAAACAGACCAACTACACCCTATCGTCTATTGTAGTCATGTGGTTGATCCCACTAATGCGTCGCTGGAGGGTGGAGTGGTGAGGTCTTCCCGACCTTGCGGCTGGCGATCTGTGGAGCCAGTGCAGGATCTAAGAACTTGCAACACAAGCCCACCGGCTTGCCTTGAGAGACGGTCTGAAAGTCCAGGGTCGGCGAAATATAACTTCTGTTACCATAGCTCTTATTGATGAAATCTCAAATTGCTGTGTTTTCTGTGTCTCCATAATCTTTGCGCCATCATTCTCAACCAGAGTAGCAACCTCAGGTGCAACACAGGACTTTCCAGGTAGAAAGCATCCAAGATTAGCCATCGGCATCATCCAGATGTCTGTGACTATCGGAAACCGTTTCCCAAAGGACAGAGTCGGGCCGAATCTCACGCTCCCTCGGTCGTATATGCATAACAACATCTCATATTTACATGGTCTTCCGCCCATACCAAAACCTTTAGGGCCAGAAGTCCAGACTTGCCTTTACCAGCCTCAGGCAGTGGTACCTCGAGGCCTTACTTGCAAGCATTCTTGCTTTGCAAGAGCTTGTCTACCCTAAAGTAGATCATGTGACGGCAGTTCTTCACAGCGGAAACAAACTAATGTATGCACATCATACAAGACAAATCGTACAAGCGGGGCTTTTCATACATACCTTCGGTTAAATGTAGTCAGGGTCCAAGGTGAGGGTATGGCTGGCGAGAACCCAAAGCTGCACTAGGGTAAGTAAGTTAGGTGCATGTTCAGATGCAGGTGGGTTGTGCCCAGCGAGGTGAGGATGTTCAGGATGCTTAGCGATACCCATCGGATCTATCCTCTCAGTATCATACTTCGTACCTAGGTAGTAGGATGGGTCAAAGCTTAGAATCTGCTGGACTAAGTGGATTGACTGCCATCCGATCCAGCCACTAACCACTCTGGCTCATGGTGGTCGTGGACTCGTGGTACATGTAGTGCTGGCGCAAGTCGGCAGCCGGGTCGGGCCGATCGTTCCCGTCCTTCGGTGGGTAGATCCTTGTTGACACTTGTGTGTCTTTGAGGTGGTGTTTTCAGAACGGGACGAAAGAATTTCAAGCATCTGGAACATGGCCAAATCTCAGCTGAAACAGTTGAAAGCGTCGCTACATGAAAAGGGTATTATCGGACAGCCCCAGAAATCAAGAAAACGAAAGAAAGCCCAAAATGGCGCAGACCAAGACCAGAAATTGCGGCGTCATGCTGCGCTGCAAGAGGTTCGAGAGAGCTTCAATCCTTTCGAGCTTCAAGCCGCAGCACGGCCAAAGAAGTTCGTGGCCACAACAGTGAAGAATATGACCGGCGGCATGGACAAACGGCCACTAGCCCGGCCTGGTGTCACCAAAAGCTTGGGTGAAGAGACCGTGAGTTGCTCTCGGCTTGTGCGGTGTATATGCAAGCTGACGCACTGTTTCTAGAGGAGACGTACATTGTTGCTCGAAATACAACGGCGAAATAAAGTTGGCGGTATCTTGGACCGGCGCATCGGTGAGAACGATCCTACAATGACTCCGGACGAGAGAGCATTGCAGCGGTTCACGCGCGAAAAGCAAAGGAAGAAAGGGAACTCGCTGTTTGATTTGGAGGAAGAGAGTGAGGAGGAAGTGGGCCAATTGACACATCTGGGGCAAGCTCTCAGCTTTGATGGTGCTGCGACTGCGAAGGATGATTTCGACGAGGAAGATTTGGCTTCGCCAGCTGACGAGGATGGTCCAGTGCACGGAGATAGTAGCTTGCGGAAGAGAAGGCGTTCATCTGACCCTGGGAATGACGATAACGAGGAAGACGAAGCCGGCATGCCTGAAAGAAAGAAAACAAAGTCTGAGGTTATGAAAGAGGTGATCGCCAAATCTAAGCTGTACAAATATGAGCGCCAGCAGGCCAAAGAGGATGATGAAACTTTGCGGGAAGAGCTTGATAAAGGCTTGCCGGACATCCTCGCGGTTCTGAAGGGAGATAAAGTGAATGCACCGCCTGTAAAACCCGCCGAGACGCTGGTGAATGGGATTTTCGCGATGAATCCTGATCGTCTGGCACTACTGAATGGCGTGAGCGAGAAGTCGAAAGCTGAAAAAGAGTATGATGAGCGATTAAGGGAGATGGTTTTTGACAAGCGCTCAAAGCCGACAGAACGGACGAAAACGGAAGAAGAGAAAGCAGAGGATGATGCTACGTGGTTACAAGAATTGGAAGAACAGCGGCTGCGCAGAATGCAAGGTGAAGACGTGGGTGAGGACGATGTGGAGGTCGATAAGGAGGACACACTGCCTGCGAACGGCCATGCCGATGCCGATGGCGATGACGACGCTGAGGTTGAAGGGGACGACGCCGCAGAGTTCGGCTTTGCGAATGCTTCCAGACTGCCGCATCCAGATGTCGAAGACGAAGATGAGTTTGTTATTGATGACGAGCTCATCGGAAGTCTTTCGGATGTGAGCGACGATGAAAGCAGTCTCTCCGATGCAGCTTCTGATTACGACAATAACGGAGTGGATGAAGAAGACGAGTTTCTTGACAATCTACTCTCGAGAGATGAAAAAGGACGACCAGAATTTGCCCCACCAAAGCAAGACATAGTAAACGGAGGGCGAACCAGCCTAGCATTCACTTACCCCTGTCCACAGTCTCATCAAGAATTTCTTGACATCCTCAAAGATGTGCCTCTTACAGAGACGCCGACTGTGGTGCAGCGTATACGAGCACTTTACCATCCCCAGCTGAAGGCAGAAAATAAGGAGAAGATTGCACGCTTCTCCGCTGTATTGGTAGATCACTTGTCATATCTCGGGACGGTTTCAAGTTCTCTTTCCGTAGCAGAGAGTCTGATTCGCCATCTCCACTCGCTGTCACGGACCTTCCCCGATACCATCGCTACAGCTATACGCTCCCACCTTGCGAAAATTCATAGACGCAGTACCATATCGACTGGAGACCTTATGATTCTTACGGCTATCGGATCAATCTACCCTACGTCCGATCACTTTCACCAGGTGGTCACACCAGCTATCACCATAATGGCGAAGTGGTTAGGCATGACGTCCCCGCAAATTCAGGTGGATTTGACCAAAGGCGCATACTTGGTCGCTCTTTGTATGAAATATCAGAAGCTGTCAAAGAGATACGTACCAGAAGCTGTAAGGTTCACGCTTTCGGCGCTGAAATCCAAAGATTCGACAGAGTATGGGTTGCCACACATTCGAAATCTGGAGATGATGCTTGACCTATGGAAGGATAAATCTGCCTTCATCGAAATCTTCTCGCCCGAGACTGTGCGAACGCTCTCGGAGCTCAAGCACACTAAAATCCTACAGAAACTTGAGATCCTTCTGGATCAATCCTGGCTTTCGCGTCGCCCTTTGGAGCTTCATCATCACCGCCCCCTGCCCATCAAGTCCTCCGTTCCTAAATTCGAAGAATCGTTCGATCCTGACAAGCATTATGACCCTGACCGTGAGCGGTCCGAAGCCAGCAAACTGCGAGCAGAGTACAAACGCGAGAAGAAGGGTGCTCTTAGGGAGTTGCGTAAGGATGCTAGCTTTATTGCAAGGGAGAAATTGCGGGAGAAGAAGGACGCTGACAAGGCGTATGATTCTAAGTATAAGAGACTGGTCGCTTCTATCCAGAGAGAGGAGGGGAGGGAGAAGAACGCTTATGAAAGAGAGAAGGGAGCTAGGAAAGCGAAACGGTAGCTTTGTAAATAGATATCGATATACTGCGGGCATGACTCGAAACACCATTCTATCTTGTTCGCTATCGTGATATCATCTAGATAAATTTCCGCTTTACTTCTTCTACTCATCTTAGCTGCTGCTGTGAACATTTCCCACCGCTCTAACCATCCATTGAAACGTCAAGTGCCGTAAGGCTGGCATCCCAGTGTGGACTCCAAGTCACCTCACCTCACCATGAGTATTCCCATAGCGAAGATTCTTGAGCAAAGGACGCATACCGTTCCAGGTACGTCTACGAGGCAGTATCGAGTGTACCATCACCACCGATAACGTCCCTCTAGGCAAGCTCCGCATAACGGAGCATTTCTTCGAAGTGCCCCGTGACTACGCCAACCCGAAATCACGGAATCTCACTCTATTTGCCCGCAGTGCCAGGAAAGACGAGAGGCCCGTAGCTCCTGAACCAGACGAACCGAAAAAGACACAACTACCATGGCTGGTCTACCTCCAAGGTGGACCTGGTTTCGAATGCCGCTCGCCTGAAGCGTACACCTGGACCAACTTAATCCTGGACCGCGGCTACCAAGTCCTATGTCTGGACCAACGCGGCACCGGACTTAGCAGCCCACTGTCAGCCAGCACATTGGGGCTTCGTGGCGATGATCAGGTGCAAGCTCAGTACCTAAAGTGCTTCCGCGCGGATAACATCGTGCGTGACTGTGAAGCCATCCGGAAAGCTCTAACAGCAGATTATCCCGAGCAAAAGAAGAAATGGAGCCTTTTAGGCCAGTCGTTCGGCGGCTTCTGCACTGTCACTTACCTTTCGTTCTTCCCTGAGGGTTTGCGGGAGGTCTTTATCTGCGGCGGGCTTCCACCGATGGTGGATGGGCCGGATGAGGTTTACCAGCGGCTGTATCGGAAGGTGATTGAGAGAAATGAGGCTTATTATGGGAAGTACCCGGAGGATGTGGAGAGGGTGAAGAGGATTTTGGGGGTGCTGGGGTGGTATGGAGAGGGGACGGTGAGGGTGCCGAATGAGGGAGTTATGTCGGCGAAAAGGTTCCAGCAGCTAGGCATTGAGTTTGGGTTTCATGGTCAGTTTTCAGGGTGGAGATGTATATGACATCCGCTAAGCTATTGTAGGAGGGATTGATAGTGTTCACAGTAAGTCAGTCAGCGTGGACCGAGCCACAACATAACAGATCGAGCGTTCACCATTCTAATTCATGAGGCAATGAAGTCCAGGGACCTTATGTTGCAACAGACGCTCTGGTGATCGCCAAGTTCTTGACCGTACTCGCACTGACTCCTGACTCCATCCAGATATCGTCCTCCGTGCCACCGCCGAGCTATCTCAGTTTGGCCACATTACTAGACAGACATTGTCACTTATCGAAACCGCTCAGCCTTTTGATAACAACATCATCTATGCTCTCTTACATGAGCCGTGTTACTGTCAAGGGTATGTGCGATGGAAGATAGGCTTGTGGAACGACCTGACGCCTCTCCTGCAGGACGGCCCCGAACTGGTCCGCTAGCCGTGTGCAGCAGGCCTTCAAACAGTTCAATCTGGACAACGAAGGACCTGTCTACTTCACGGGAGAAATGGTAGGCTTCATACTCCTCTCCGCCTTACGGTCTTCGACTGTTCTATTTCTGGCTCACTAATTCTTTTCAGATCTACCCTTTCATGTTCAATCACTACGCTGAACTGCGTAAGCTACAAAAAATCGCTGAAGCCCTAGCTTCAGATTCCTCTTGGCCAGCTCTCTACTCGACCGAGCAACTCGCAAAGAATAAGGTTCCTGTTTACGCAGCGGTATACATGGACGACATGTATGTAGACTTCGATTTCTCCATGGAGACTGCGAAGAAAATCAAGGGCTGCAAGACATGGGTCACCAACGGCTTGTACCATGATGGCCTGAGGAATAAGACGGATGAAGTGATGAAGCACCTTTTTGCGCTCAGAGATGACAGCATTGACTGAAAGCTAAGGGTCACATCCTGTCAGAGTAGCTCTTCTCCGGTGTCGGAATAAGTGGGTACTGGTCATACTCTGGGACACTATACGGAAGCTCTATGGTCTTACATTTCGACCAGAAATGGAGGTCTTAGGTTAGCAAACTCGACTGCTTCCGTAAGTAAAGAGTATTTGGCAGTATCAAAGCTTGGTTGTAGATCTTGGGTGGTGTGGAGGTTCAAAACTACTGTATTGGTGTGGGCGCACGTGCCCACGCATCTTCACGCGTCTGAAAGGCGACGCCGGGAGAACCCGGCCCGGCCCGATACTCGAACAACAACCTCGGGGCTCCAGTAGGCATTGCTTCCAGTTCCAGGCAGATGCACAGCGACTCCTTTTGCCCTCCGGAAACTTGAGAAGTGGATCAATTGCCAGACATGTCACGTCCAGATGACCTCCAACAATCTCAGGGACCAGATTGCATGGTTGCTGAGAGTTAGCCCATTCGTACCGCAAGCCCCGGATGTAGCGCCACCTTCCGCTGAAACTCCAACCTCTACAGAGGCATTGAACTCGGGTGCTCTCGAAGACGCCCCGGCGGATACCGCCAGTAATGATACACCAGCCTCAGATGCGGAAAGACAGAAGTCCGAGTTACTAGAAGCAAAATCTGTGTTTCTGAAACCAGCTCTTCCACTCCCAAGGAAACCAAGTTCTCCGGACCTCAGAGACACGGCTAATCGGAAGGCCTGCGACATGGCGCGTCTTCAATCCGCTCCCAACTCTACTCATAAGCCTAGCCTTTTGTTGCAGACTCCAAGAACGCAAGCGCCTACTCCGAAGTCTGCAGTTTTGGGTGCAAAGTCACTAAAAGGTACATGTGCTGCCCGCTCCATCACCAGGTCTGGTAGCTCATAAGACTTAGATCCCCCAGCGCAACTAGCTCCTCGTTCGTCTCCAACCAAGAAGCAGCTTCAGACTCCTCAGCCTGAACGCATGAAAAATGGATTTTCGACAACAATGTCAGAATGGGTGGTTGACT
Source organism: Lichenothelia convexa (assembly GCA_021030975.1). NCBI lineage: Eukaryota > Fungi > Ascomycota > Dothideomycetes > Lichenotheliales > Lichenotheliaceae > Lichenothelia > Lichenothelia convexa. Next base: position 9,998 of record JAGFMK010000088.1, read on the forward strand.
CTGTTGACTTAACAGGCGATACGAAGGCGTATGGACAATCCAGTCCCTGCAGTGAGACTTGGAAGGATCTTGAAGATCTGGTTCCTGTTGTACGCATGCCTTCACCGCCAAAGGCTAGCAAGAAGAGGAAAAGCGAGGAATATGAGCTGGGATTTTATGGACGAAGCCGGGCGACTCGACCTCGGACTAAGCCACACGACACTCACACCTCAGCGTCCTTAGGCCGACAGGACACAGTGGGCGAGCTACCGTCTGACCCACCTCCTCCCTACTCGACAATCGCTGACAGTAGTGTGACCGTGGAGCATATGGGAAGGAACGCTGCGGAGGCTGCAGTCGAGGTTGCTCCTTCTGGAGATGAAGAATACAGTGTCACAGAAACACATATTCGGACGGAAGTAAGGAAGAGGAAGTCCGTTAGCCGTGCTCCACCCGGTAACTGGCCGACTTCACAAGCTGTGCCAGAGACAAGCCTTAATCAGTCGTCCCAAAAGTTCGACTCCCAAACGGCATTTCATGTGAACTTCCACAATAAGGCCGACAGTTCCCAGCAGATTGCGAGGATTCCTAAACAGAGCCGCCGCGTCGTTGCAGATTCTGATGAAGATGATGAGATTCTGGGACTGGAGACTCAGACCTCCCGTGACTCAGCTCAGGCGCATGATAATTACAAGAAAGATCTCCCTAAGAGCATCGAGCGAGGCCAGGTAACGCCGGCCATTAAATCAAATCAACTCAGAAACCAACCTGTGCAACGGTCAACGCAGCCCGCCGCGTCCGCTCCCGCGCACGCAAATGGTTATCCGAACAAATACAGCTCAAGTAGAGCTCTGCCTGTCGCATCTCCCTACCAGGAAGATTCGCCTACCAAGCTCGGCGTGACTCAGCCGCAACTAGGCTCAAGCTCACAACAGACCCCTGGAGCGAAGCTGTCGGAGGAAGATACCACGTTGCTTCAGGCTTTCTTGGACGAACCCACTTGTGAACTCGATGAGCGCAGCCAGATGGTCAGAACGGAAATTAAGGCGATTGCCCGAGCCATTTATCAACTACTTGATAATTCAGACGATCGCGCCAGTGAGCTACGCAGTGAAGCAGAGTTACATCAGCAACAGTTGAAACGTTTAGACGACCTCATTTCTGCAAAGAGTGAGATCACGCAGATGCGCGAAAGGGACAAAATCCTCCAAGACAAATTTGTTGATGTGTTCTTTGCGAGACACGAATGGTCAGAAGCGGAGGACGAAGAGAGAAAGAACGTATTCTCACGCCTCCACCTAGCTGAGGTGGGTGCAGTGACCTTACTGAAGGAAGCAGGTCTAGCATCAGCATCGCATTTCGGGCAGTCATTGTCTGAAGGTCAGTGCCAAGCGACTGCTGTCGAGGTCCGTTCCACGCAAACAATCCATGGACAACAGCGTCGGGAATTGCTGCGTCTTCCAGTATCCAGTACATCTGCCCATACTCAGTTGGTGACCCAAACACAACCGACTGCTCCACCTCGAACTCCTACGAAAATAAGAGATCATGGCAAGGCCAAAGCACATACCATCGATATTCATGGTTCTCCATCCAGGGACGTAGCCGCGTACTTTTCGCCTCAAGCCAGAAGTATTGGGCGCGGCTTGGCTTCTCGCGAGCAGCCTCTGCGGCAGCTTAATGTCTCGCCCTTATCCAAGAAGAACGTGGAGTTCGACGTAGGGATACGACGCGATGCTGGAGGTAAAGAAAATCGAAGTCATGAACATTCTCGGTACGGCAAAAACAACCCGAACGAGATACCGGAGTTTGAGGACCATGACTTCCTTGATGAGGAAGAAGCTCTGATAACTATGAATATGGGCCCTGCACCAGACCCCGTTACCTTTGAGGAGGAGGGAGATTACGATCAGTTCGACGAAGAGGATGAAATGCTCTTGGAGGCAGCCGTCAGCTTTGAAAATCAAGATACTGCTCAATATGCACATGCAAAAGCAAAACCATCCAAGGTGCTCACAGAGAGCTGCGGTAACAAGAGTTCGTCCAGACTTGAAAACCGCGGATGGTTAGAAACTTCCCAAAAAGCATTTACCGCGTCGGCGCCTCCAAATGATCTCATGCAGAAGCCATGGTCGCGCGATGTCAAGGCAGCCATGAAGCACCGCTTCCACTTGCGCGGATTCCGCCCAAACCAATTGGAGGCCATTAACGCCACTCTTAGTGGAAAGGATGTGTTTGTTCTCATGCCAACTGGAGGGGGCAAGTCTCTGTGTTATCAACTGCCGTCTGTCATTCAGTCGGGCGTGACCAGGGGTATCACTGTTGTTATATCGCCCTTGTTGAGTTTGATGGAAGACCAAGTCCAGCATCTCAGGGATTTGAAAGTCCAGGCATTCAATCTTAACGGCGAGTCCACTCCCGAGCTTCGACGGTTCATTATGGACGCTCTCCGTGGACCAGACGTGCAGAAATACATTGAGTTGCTTTATGTCACACCAGAAATGCTGAGTAAGAGTCAAGCCATGGTCAACGCGTTCAAGGAGCTTCACAGGCGTAAGCTGCTTGCCAGAATCGTGATTGACGAAGCGCACTGTGTTAGTCAATGGGGACACGATTTTCGCCCGGACTACAAGGCTCTTGGTGAGATACGATTACAGTTTGCAGGGGTGCCATTTATGGCGCTCACGGCTACAGCTACAGAGAATGTTAAAGTCGATGTGATGCACAATCTAGGAATGACTAGATGCGCTGTTTTTACGCAGAGCTTCAACCGCCCTAATTTGACATACGAAGTACGGCCGAAAGGGAAAGGCACAGATGTGCTTGACGGCATAGCGAATCTCATTAACGGTAGCTACCGAGGACAGACTGGGATTGTGTACTGTCTTTCAAGAAAGAAGTGTGAAACTGTTGCGGAAAAGCTTTGTAAAAAGTATAGCATAAAAGCTCATCATTATCATGCTGGAATGACTTCCGAAGAGAAGTCCGAAGTTCAGAAATTCTGGCAAGCAGGGCGGTACCATGTCATTGTGGCTACAATTGCTTTCGGCATGGGCATCGACAAAGGAGACGTACGTTTTGTTATACATCACAGTATTCCGAAGAGCTTGGAAGGATATTACCAAGAAACCGGTCGAGCAGGAAGAGATGGTAAAAGGTCCGGATGTTATCTGTACTATGGCTACCAGGATACAACTGCCCTCAAACGGATGATTGATAACGGAGACGGTAGCAAAGAGCAGAAGTACAGTAGTAAAGAGCAGAAGGATAGACAACACAAGATGCTCCGCAGAGTTGTTCAATATTGCGAAAACCGAGTCGATTGTCGGAGGGTACAAGTCCTTGCGTACTTCAACGAACAATTCCGTAAGGAAGACTGTAATGGTGGCTGCGACAACTGCAACTCAGACAGCATCTTCGAAAACAAGGATTTCACCGATTATGCACGCTCTGCTGTTAAATTGGTTAGACAGATCCACAAAGAGAGAGTAACACTGCTTCACTGTGTTGACGTATTCCGTGGCGCCAAGCTGAAAAAAATTGTCGAGAGTGGTCACAATAATCTTGCTGAGTTCGGCGCTGGGTCGGATTTGGATAGAGGGGAAATTGAGCGTTTGTTTTATCGGCTCCTGAGTGAGGATGCACTGGCGGAGGAGAATGTTCCAACCATGAAGAGCTTCACCGCTCAGTATATTCACGTGAGTATCCCACTACAAAGACCAATCGAGTTGCACTGACTCTGGTCAGCTCGGACGAAACTGCAATATGTTCTCAAACGGAAGTCGACGGCTGAAGATCCAAGTTAGAGTCTCGCCTAATAGCAAGGGTAACGCACCAGCGACGACCAAAGGCGGACAAACCAAGAGGACGGGTGTAGGCAAGGCTAATCAGCAGGACCCGTTGTCAACCAATGTTTCTTCTCCTATGCAGGCCGCATCAAAGAGAAGGAAACGGCGTCAAGTCACGTCAGACGATGAGGAGCAGGGCTTGCACGCAAACGGTTACTACCGAGACTCTTTCGTGGTGTCCGAAGCTGAAGAGGCCGAAGATGACGATGATCCTGCGTTCGAGCCTGTGCGGATTGCTGGTAAGCCAAGGAACGAGAAGAAAAGGCAATTGGGACCTCCTATCATGGTGGACGAGACGATGGCGCAGCTAAACGAGATGCACGCGATGATTGTCGAGGACTTCCTTGGTCGAGCTAAGGACCAGTGCCAGAAAATATTGATGGACAAAAACCTCAGAGCTGCTCCATTCACCGACACGATACTGCGCGAGATGGCCATCAACTTCCCGAAAGATGAGCATGAGATGATGCTGATACCTGGGATTGACCGTGAGATGGTCCGCCTGTATGGGAATCAGCTCTTGCCGTTGATTCAATCGACGCACATTCAGTATGAAGAGATGATGCAGCAGAATGAGCAGGTTCCTGATCCTAATCGCCGCATAGAGATTGATCTTTGTGATGAGAGTAACGAGGAAGATAATTATGCCGAGTCTTTAAGTGACTCGGACTTCGAAGGAGATGCATCATCCCAAGAAGAAACGAGCTCGTACTTCAAGCCCCCGCCGGATGCCCAGGCTTTTACTGAACGCTTTTCCCAAATCCAAGCCAGCGGACCAGCGCGGTCGATGGCGCGTTCTCACTCAAGAGCCCCTTCGGCGGGCGACAAGTACAAAGCCGGGGGAACAAGAGGGACATACCCTAAAGGTGGCAGGAGAGTTTCACGCAAGGGCTCCGCAGGGTTCACCAAATCACGAGGAGATGGGAATGGTGTCAAGAAGAGAAAGATCTCTAACAATGGGACCAGCTTCAAGAAGAGCAAAGGCTCGGGCTATGTCCATGGTTCTGACTATCCGCAAGGACGGGAAGGAGGTGGAGCGGCAGCTCGGTCTGAAGGGGGCATTGGCATGATGCCCATATGAGGAGGAACTGTATTCATGGCTTTCTCAGTCTCGCCAGTTGTACGGCTGCATTGTGTTAGATCATGTTCTCTTGGTGTAAGTTTTAGCTCGAAGTAGCTGTAAGCTTCTCAAGTAAGCGTAACTCTTTACCAGGCATTACCGCATATACTTATCCGAGCATTTGCCCGATAATCACTGAGGGGAAGCGGTGTTGACCTGGGAGAAATCGCTTGAAGCTCCTGAGCAAGGTTCTACCTCATAGTGCCTTACCACTCGTACATTGCTTAACGCTTGCATCCTCAACACTTGCAACACGTGGGGAAAAGGAGTGGCAGCAGACCCTTCGGTGCTGATAAAAGATCGGAAGCACGCCCGAGACAGACTGCCCCAAGCATGCGCGATGACGTAGGCTCGTTCAGGCGCCGCGACACGTCAGTAAACATGCAGAATTACGGACCATCACACTGTACTTAGGAAGACCGGTCATGTGCGACAACAATCGACGGATTTCCTGACCAGCTCGTTTGCTTATCAAAGACTTCTACAACGTTGAAATAGAGGACAGTTCACCACTCTTCTCGAAACTGCATGTCGGAGCTAGGCAGCCTCATAACAACCTCGCATAAATACGACTAGCCCGTACTTGTTGCCGTACCTCAAACAAAGCATATTTTTCGAGCGTCGAGCAGTCCTACGTCCTATTGTTTGAGAAAAGATACGCTTCTCAACTACTTATAAGCCCACCATGGCAGACTTCCTCACCAACCTCTGGACGTCCGTCTTCACCCCCGGCACAACACCGGCTCTGCTCACCGCAACCAACGCTACCTTCGCCGCTCTCCAGCTCCTCCTCGTCGTCCTTCTGGTAGTAACATACAGCATCCACTTCCTCATCTTGTCTATCCTCTGCGGCGGCTTGTGGTGGTCGATCAATTGGTTTGCGACCGAACTGGCAGCGACTCAGCAACGTCAAAAGGAGCAAGAACAGCAGCGTGAGAAGAGTTCAGAAGTAGGGAAAAGTAGTGCAAGTGATGCGGACGATACGGAGACGGAGACGGGAACGGGAGGGGTAAGTGGACAAAGACAGGGAAGTGTGCGGAGGAAGCGGGCATCGATCATCGAGCGGAGAGACCAGGGTACGGTGAAAAATGGCAATGAGGGAGGGGGCAGAAGTTCGGACGTGGATGTTGTGACTGGGACAGCGACGATTGCAGGGACTGGAGCGAGCTTGACGCCGCCGGTGGATGAGTCATTGAGGAGGAGGAAGGAGTCTGGGGAAAGGAGTGAGATGAGTACGGATAGTGAATGGGAGAAGGTTGAAGGGGAGAGAACATAGGTCCATGGAGAGTGGACTTGTGTCTGAAGACTGCTTCACGTCCTGCAAGCCATGCATTGGACAACCAGTTTATGAAGGCGCCTTTACGGCGCACTTAAGTCTTATAGAAGGGCTATACATTAAAGGGCCTTGAGCTAGAAGCACCCACTGCTCATGGAGACTTAATACGACGCGGTGTGAGTAATTAGGCATGACAGGATCGACTGAGCAGCATGGTTCAGTGTTTCAAAATTCCAGAAATAAGAATATTCGGTCACGTGATCTGATAATTCTACTGAGCGAGGGTCTGTGAAGGCTCACCGCGTCTACCAAACTGCGACAGCAATCCACAACCCACTCCGAAGCGACAACCGCCGTGTGCTCCTCACCGTAGCGCACTACTTCAACTAGGTTTCGCCGGAAGTTGCGCGCCCAGGATTTGCTCCAAACAGAAACCAGCCTCCATTCTCGTTCACCTTCACTGTGCGCACCGTATAATCTATACGGTTCAAGATGAAGCTCGTCAGGTAAGCTCACCCTCTCCTCCACCTCTTGGCAATAGGCTAAGTTCATTCCTCCCCGAAGGCTTCCAACCGTTCTGACTGACGCCTCTACCCATCTAGATTCCTCATGAAATGCCAAAACGAAACAGTCACCATCGAACTCAAAAATGGTAACCTCAGCTCCTGCCTCAACACCCACCTCTATGAGCCTCACCCGCCAGCCCAAGAAGTTATTTCTGATGTGCATAAACAGGCACGATCGTATCCGGCACAATAGCCTCCATCTCCCCACAAATGAACACCGCCCTGCGCACCGTGAAGATGACAGCCCGAGGCCGCGACCCCATCGCCCTCGACTCCCTCAATATCCGCGGCTCGACGATACGATACTATATCCTGCCTGATAGCTTGCCGCTCGATACGCTGTTGATTGATGATGCGCCGAAGCCGAAGAATAAGGCGAGGAAGGAGGCGACTGGTGCTGGGCCGGATAGGGGAGGACGCGGTGGGAGAGGTGGAGGTATGAGAGGTGGGAGGGGACGAGGGAGGGGGAGGGGGAGGGGTGGTGGGAGGGGCTTCTGAGCGAGGCTGCCGGGTGTGTTTGGATGAAGTACGTGAGTAGATTGCTGGCAGGTATCGGGTTGTTGCTGCATGCACGTTCGGGGATAATGAAGTGGAATGGGGACTTCGACTGCGCGGGACGGCGCTTCGATACTGGGAATGGAATGCTCATCAAAGCTGTTATGGCTCAAGACATCGACCTAGAGCCGCAAGCAAAGCAACATCTGTTCTGGTCGGGAAGCTTTGGAGATGTGGCCCGCTCCACGTTCAGCAAATCTCTCTTCAACCGGCCACATCGCGGGAGCCTGGATGCTGAGACAACAAGTCCTAGGTGAAAGTAGTGCAGGTCATGGACTGCTCGAGTTGCATTATCCGACCTTGCAGATGAACCAGACCGAGCGATTATGAATTTTCATCCGTGAACAGATGCAACATCAACGTTCTCTTTGTGGAGGTAGATTTTAGAGATATCTGCACACCAGAAAAGCAAATTGAAATCGACCTGTACCAGACTTCCATGCCCTGCTCTGCCAATTATCCGAACAACCCCCTAAGACTTTCGCACATCCAGCATTCTGTCACGCACTCCGGTCCAAGACCCACGGCAAACCTCGTCTCACATTACCGCACACATACAAGGCACATCCACACCTCTTGACGCCCTACTCAATCCCGACCCTATCCTCGTGCCCATCCTGACCTTCCTAACCGCCCTCAACTTTCCTCTGTCATAATCCCCTTGCTTGTCACAGTAAATGCACTCTCCTTTCTTGGCCCACCCGCCCCTCGGCAAACCACCATAGTTTATGGTACCGTTCTCGAACATAGGACATGTGAGGAGGTTTCGGTCTTCTTTGCAGGGCTTGATGAGCTTGAGCCATGCGTTGCGGCAGGTGCGGCATTTCTGGTATCTGGTGGTGCACATGGAGGGGCTTTGGTAAATGTGCGAATCTGGTTTTGGTGGGTTGAGGTTCTTTGATAGTATGTTGCAATGAAGGGGCTGAAGAGCCGCAGTCGTTAAGTATCGAGCAAGTGATGCGTGGATGTAGAATTCTAGACACCTGCACATGAGTTGAGGCATCACAAGCATCGTGAGCTGATGGGTTCTTACTCTACTGTGCATTCGCCCGAGCACTAAGCGATGTTGATAAAGTGCAGTATCTGAGGAAGTGATATGCTCTCGGTAGTGGATTGGATACCGCATGTTTCCTGAGATGCAGTGCGAGCTGCTCGAGCAACGTGCAGCATATGCGCTGTTCATGTCGGACCGTTTAGGAATGCCATAGCTGTAGGCTGTCAATGTCAGGAGTCCACAGCATGGCCATTGCAGGTGACTGCGTACCCAAAAGCATGACCTTAAATGTTTATGGTCTTACATAGCCCTGCCTATCCCTGTTGCGTATGATCTTGGACCCGAATTATTCTAGAGTGCAAAATTGTCACGATTTGTCCTGATATTCGGGATCGTTTTCTTCAAGCTCGGCCTTCCGTATGGCCTGCATGAGCTCGTACAGTTGGCCCAGTTGTTGATCTGCGAAACCGTCAGCACATTCATGGTTCAAACTCACCGCACCCGGAGCACGTACCGCTCATCTTGTCTATCTTTGCCTTGTCCATGGTCTCGCCCTTCCAGTCATCACCTTCCAGTTTCTGAGCATACAATTGCCATTCCGTGAGGAAGCCGATCTTGCAGCAGGAGATGTCAGTGTGTAGCCTCTTGAGAGCCGATGAACTGGTTTCCTACTATTTGAACCGGGTTCTCCACGTCTCTATGTGCCCGAAACTCGCTCTTGACGTACTCATCTCCAATTAACCGCATCTCCGGGGGCAGCTTGCGGTGGGCTCGCAACAACCGCCGGTACAGTGGTATCGGTGGGAGAAGCGCCAATGGTGCGGGTCGAAGGCCTGCTGAACTGCGCAGCGAGGTAGGCGTCGCCATTAACAGTCTGTGAGCCACCCTCATTGTCGCCTTTCAAGAAGTTGTACGCGCACGCACAGGAAGGTGCTGATGATGCCCTTCTCGATGAAGTCACTTGTTGCAGGTGCAGTTCTAGCCGAGGCAGCCACAACTGCAAAACCTCTCTAATTAATGCACCCAACTAAAGCTTACTCCGAAGTAGTTCATGGCATGCTTTGAGGACATGCATACAACTATTTGCAAGTTCACAACGCGGACAGCATTGGACACGTGATCGTGTCAGCTCAAACTGAAATAGCTACCGTGAGGATATTCAGTCGGTCTAGGCAGGCCTTCGGTGGCCTTGCCGGGAACATGTCTGGCATTGTTGCAGAAGGCTTCAAAGGATCCAGGTACTCTATATTTCTGGACAAGCAGCTAAGCTCTACGTTCATTTCAGGCTTCAGATTAAAAGCTTGAAAAGTTATGGAACAACTGGAAGACTACCAGGATATCTGCTGTTGATGAATATGCGCTATCGTCACCGTATGATCAAACCTCTTCTATTGTGCGTTTGAAAACCAGGGGCTGTGTAATGGAAAATAGCGTTGCCTGCTGGCGGGCTGAAGACGTAAGTCGGCGTCCGTTCTTCGAAAGTCTTATGAAAATATTTTGACGTAAGCTTTGGTGTTGCCGCAAACGATCATAGGGTTATACGGATTCAAGAGTTTTGTTAGCCGCCTATGGCGACACATTCAAGAGCGTCACATATCCGTAGATACCGAGTGGGTCGTTGCGAAAAGTATGCCCGACGTGCATATCATTGTCGTTGCCTTTGTGTAGAAGATGGCTTTGACGTTGCAGGCCACATGCGCCTCGTTATTGATGAGGCGTGGCGACATCAGCAGCGCGCTGTCAAGCGTACAGGTACAAGCTAAGGACCGACAGAATTGCGACGTTCGGCGGATAAATATCGTATTCGGTCTCGGCGGCCTTCTCCTTCTGTGTAGACCTTTAGACTATACTCGCTATTGATAAAATCGAAGAACTCAATCACAACGTCTAATATCGTATCATATCCAAGGTTATATCTTACAGATCGGTCGATAGAAAGTTGGCGTGCAGTACCAGTACGCCGTTTTCCATGAACTTCGAAAGCTCCTTTTTCGACTAATCTAGTACCAAAGCAAGCACCACATTTAATATAATTTTACTTGGTTTCTAGATGTCTACTTTACTATAGAAGATAAGTATATTTACTTCCCATCCTGTTAGCGAAAGCCCCGTCAGCGAAAGCCCCGTCAGCCAAAGCCCCATCAGCTAAAGCTACTATACAGATCCAGAGAGGCATGGGCGGCTTGACATTGACGCTCATCTACCTAAATCTTTTAAGTTTCTACTTAATGCCTACGTAGGCATGTTAAAACTCTTAAGCATATAATCGAATGAGCTTCTTGGCTCTAGGACCGGATGCTTAGCGAGCCAAGGTCTTTGGTGCTCACTCAACGGCTGGCGACTGTCTGAGTGTTTCCAATCTGTTTAGATTCAAATAAAGCCTGTACCTTCAAAGAGAAAGAATATACAGTCAAGCTGCATAAGTCTTAGCGCACAATCCCCAAGCTGGTATAATCCTAGGGAGCTACAGAGTTGAATCTTTGGGGCAGCCTGCATCCACCTAGGTTGTTCTTATCCACTTCAACCGACTGGCGACCCTCCGAGTCCATAATTGCACAGGCTTCTGTGACGGACCGACGGTCCTGTAATAAATATTCCTTAGCCTACGCGGAACGAGTTTCATTCCGACGTAGAATGCCTGGCGACCTCCTAAGATTTACCTTCTGTATCTTTCCAAGTTGTCTGTACTTTGGTGGCCGTTAATTGAAGGAATACCTAGAAGCGAAGGTGCTAAGTGCCCAGGTGGTGTGACTGAGCTAGCATGCCTGGCCTGCACGTAAGAATTTCACACACGCTGACAGCCGCGCCTGAGATCCTCTCGTCACCTCCAATCCTGCCCTCACAATTTCACCATGCTTCTATATCTTCACTCTTGTCCTTCACCTTAGCCTTCGCCTTACTTTATATTTCTGCTTACACGTTTGCTCCCGACAATCACAACAATCACGAGCGTTATCTTCCGCCAAGGATTCCTTACCTCATTTCGCGTACGTTCTTTCCTTGGTGAGTCACCCTCTAATGATCAACGATTACTAACCCTCCAGTCAGGCAGCAATCACTCACTTCGCTCTAGATCGACGTTTCATTTCTGCGTCACCACCCTTTGTACCTACGCAACAATCGTCAGCTCGTCCCTCCGACGCCAAGTTGCTCACTCCTTGCAAAGTCGACGTTTTTGGCCCAGTATTCCAACTTCTACCGACATGGCAACAATGAGTAGCCTCACTGGACTGGCGTGGAGGGAGAAGCGGGACTTGGCCGTACGAGCTGTACCTACCGACTGCCCCAGAGTGGACTGGTCTCCCGATCACGTATGGGACAAGCGGAAGCCTGAAGAATGGCCGATTTTCCGGGCACACCATACAGAAGCTCGGAGGAAATGCACGCCGCCCACCAGAGTCGTGCTCGAAGATCTGGCACTCGTGAACTGGTTTACACACCCTCGTTTCAATCTATCCTTTTTGCAAGATCGAATCAAAGAGTTCAGACAAGCCGGAGACTTCCACCAATGGGCCTTCAATTTGGAAGACGACGGCCTGCCGAAGAACGATCGTAGGCCAGTCGGTGTTGGTCACCCTGACGCCCTCCACATTGAAGGCATGATACACACACTAGCTGGTACGTAGTTCCATCGGTGAATAATGCATGTGTTGATTCAGCGTGTGCTGATGAGGCCGAATAGGAGAAACGCCAATGACCTCCGGCCAAGCAGGAGATATGACGGTCTCGAAAGCGACGATCAAAGCGAAGACGCATCTCTCAGTCAGCCTTTCATTTTGCGGCATGCAGAAGCGTTTTATCACTAATCGAACTTGAAGGGCCCATCCCTCAGTCGATGAGTAAACGGCCGTCACTCGACGAGACCGGGAATAGGACAAAGAGAGTGAGAGTGTCAGAAACGTCGGTGAGCGTTTTAGCCCCTCAGTCTGCGGTCGATGAGCTCTTTGTGTACGATAAGATTCCAAGACTGCGGCAAACCTACAAACAATTTGACTAGCAACGCAAGCTTTCAAGGCACAGGAGGTGATTAGGCAAAAGGAAGAGAGGGCTCCTGCTCTGGAGGCCCTCTAGGAAAGGAGTTGAGAGAAAAGGACAAACAGCTTCAGAAGGCAGAGACTTCGGGAAGAGAGACCACCGAGATACTCCACATCTTTTTTGTGTCCAACGGAGGAAGGCCCTCTGCAGGATCCCGTCAGGTTTCTGGATAGTTCTAGTTCATATTATTTGCTGTCAACAAGAAAGCTTGCCCTTGCAGAGAAGAATGTCACAAGTTAGCTCGAGTAGTGATTCTCAAACATCCAGAGCTTGTTCCAGTCACAAGCGTGGCAATGCTGAGTGCGAGAAATTCAAGCAAGCACATTGGTCAAACGCAAGTGGCAACGCGGGTCGTCACTTTCACCGCTTCATGATCGTTGCCAAACAATCCAGCAGGCAAATACATCTGCCACCTAGGTATATAATGGCAGCCAATACAGCTCTTCTCATATGGATGCCGTATCGTTCTTTCTTCTCCGAAACAAGTCTTCGTCTGGTGAGACCTTCCACGTTCTCAAGCAAGTAACTGCCGCACCATTCGTGCCAAGAATCAAAAAGCCCATAAAGCATTGAGTGTGTCTACATCATGGCTGAGCCTACTGCATGTTTTGATACACTGCCTTTCGAAGTCCGCGAGCAGATCCTGACGTTCGTTGCTGGTCCGTGTCGATTCCGTTACGAGATCCTTGCCGGAATTCTGCCTGGACCTCTTAATGCTCAAGAACGAATCGCATGGGCTGAACTCGGAACTTATTCGCTGGTCAATAGGTCCTGGTCGGACGTCATGCGCGCCGTGAAGCAGTCATACCTCAAGCGGCCCATGCTGCTGCACGAATTCGAGGCGTACGTTACTTCCTGGGGCCGTAGAGCAACGTCGCTCCGGTTGGACCTTGACTGGCGTAGTCCGGACTTTGTCGATGTAGCGGATATCGCTGCCCACCTCAAGCGATGGGAAGTCGCCTTTCGACGGCTCCCCGAACGGACAGAACACATCACATTTCGGTATTTACCACCGAATTCAGTGACTAGGAGGAATCTCGGCCCCTACGGCGCCTACGGCAGGGAGACCTGCCTGTGGCGTCTGACTGCATGGGCAATGCTCAAGACGCGGAACAGAGAGGATAAAATCACGTTGGAACAGGTGGCGATCTTCGCTTAGATTGCGCCGGTGTAGGAGGAGAAAGCACTTGATTCTTCGAGGAGCTGGTTGCATACAGGAACTGGCAGAAGCAGGAGTAGCTCGAATACGCTGGGAGCGTTTCGTCGTTTTCCTGTCTGGACCAGTGTTGCAGTCCTCAGGGTCTCGAGAAATGCGAGGTCAAGTCTGTGCTGATGCTCCTCCTGAACAGTGTGCGCATTGGGCAGGATTGGAGGCGGGCGCATGTTGGAGGCGGTGCTTAGTGTTTCAGCGAGTTGATCGACCTTGGCGACCGCCAGTTATTGCCAAACATTCGATCTGTTATGCATGTTGCGGCTCCTTGGCATTTTGCTCGTGGTAACGTGCTGTCCGCCGCACATTATCTGGCATGATTGGTGCTTTGAGACACAACCTTCGTGTATCAGGAGCGCAAAGCCGCTAAGATAGAATGTCTGCCACGTAATTGAACTCTCTAAATTCCTTCAGCACCCTACTTTGAGCCATTCTTTGAGACCCTCTTTTTTTCGCCCCCGTTTCCACACTCCTATTACTTCTCCCAGCGGTCAAAATGAACAAGCAAGGCTTGGACAGTCACACACCTGCCGGTAACTGACCGTCATATTCACCCTCCATCTTTCACTTTCAACCTCACATTCACATACGCACTCAATACGCTTTCACATTCCGCCCCCCGCGCTTCCCTCCACTTTGGTCTCTTAACACGTCCCAACTCTCTTCTTTCGCCACCCACGTTTGTCCCTCGAGATCGTTATTCAAAAGTACTTAGCATCACATCAGTTGCAATGAACCGTCTAGAAGAGATCATCAAGGCAGTGCCTGAGGACTGTACGAGGACAGACTGGTACCCGGGCTGCACTTACGACAGGTGGAAGCCTGACAAGTGGCCTGTCTTTCGGGCGCACTACTCAGACTCGAGGGAATCGTGTGTGCCACCTACGAAGGTGGTGCTTGAGGACCTCGCGATTATCAAATGGTTCACGCACCCAACATTTCAACTCTCTGACGTCAAAGAGCGGATCGAAGAATTCAAGGCGGGGCGCGACTTCAATCCGTGGGGTTTCGATCTCAGCGACGAAGGCCTGCCAAAACAGGGTCGAAAGCCGGTCGGCGATGGTGGAGTCGAAGCGCTGCAGGTGGATGGCAAGGTGTACGACTTGTTGGGTACGTGGTATTTCTATCCTTCGATCAGACAGTTACTGTTGTTTCTCTAGCTGACGAAACCGAGTAGGAGAGACGTCAAAGGACTCGGCACCTGCAGCAGAAACAACGGTCCAGAGAACGAGAATCAAGACTGAGCCGTTACCTCTCAGTAAGCCGAGATTTCGACTGTCCTACAAAAAGAACGCATCGCTAACCTCATCAGAAGGCCCCGTTTCCACCAGGTTGCAGGAGGAGAGGAAGATATCAGAAAATGGAGAGGAAGAGATTATCAGCGGCTTGAAGTGTCAAATTTACGGCTTAGAGCAACAAATCAGTGGCTTGAAGCAAGTGAGGCGCGCCCTGGAGAAGTCTGTGTCTGACCTCGAGATGGAGTTGGAGCAGCAGGCGAAATTGCTGGAGGAGGCAAAAGGCTCAGGTCGTCGAGCTCATGAGGAGGTCGGAAAGATATCTGATTGTCTCCACTCTAGGGCGGCACAGAAGGGCAACTCGGCTTATGTGATGGTCTGACTGACTGGTCTTTTTCTGCGCCAATGACGCTTGGGTCGAGAGCCGTTCCCAGCACTGGGACTTTCTTGCAGTCCTACAGAGCATCACCGACCCTACACGCGAGCATGCCTTTAGAGGATTTGGAGGCCAAGGACTCTGTGGAGCTGGACTTTGGTGGTTAAACGACTTGATAGAAACTTGAGCGACGGAAGTTTCTTCCAGTGTCCCCTGGATTTTGCGGTCTTTGCTGCTTTTGCCATTACTTCTGGTATGGGCTGCAGACTGTGGAGCGGTTCGTTATCGAGCGGCACATATGGAGTCGCGGAATACTGAGCAGAACTTCATTAAGCGGTACATTTTCGAGCTACACAAAAATGAAGCCGTAGATTATCGGGTTAAGGTCATCAAAACCCTCAGGTCTTAGCAAACAGTCTCCAGCAGCGCATTGCTCGGCACTACATTTAGAGCGTTATTTTAGCTCTGCTGAGTTCGGCTGAAGTGTTGACGCTGACTTACGCGCCATTGGTTCTATCCATCTTCAATTTCCCCATCTCCTTTCGGATAATGGCTTCCTTCCCCTTAGATGGTCCAGCTAACCACTGTCACACGCTCTTGTTAACCTGCTGCCTTCGCTAGAGTATAGAAGGAGAAAACCTGATCTCCAAATGAATTCAAGGTCGATCATGGGAATACTTGGAAGTCGTCATTAGACTCGATACAACAGATTTACAGGTCGGCAGATAGTACACTTATTTCGATTAGTCCTTACACTAACTTGACGGAGCGCACCGAGCAGGATTATGTTGAAAGACAATAGATAGTTTTGGATATTCTGGCCGCCAAAACAACCGTAAATATCGCGTACCTGTATTTCCAGCTAGCTCATCGACGAAAGTGCATTCATGTCCTCCATCATATACTACGCCGTTACGCCCTTGCGTTTAAGAAGGAGCCAATTTTGCGATGCAGCCAGGAATTCCAACGCTTGCGGATCACCGACGCTTTGCTCTGTAGTCGTCGACACAGCCGTTGAAAAGAGGTCCGCTAGACTGGGATTCACAATGAAGGAGAAACAAAGGGGAAGGAAGACGGTGGCCAGTGTGGCACTAAGCAGACCGTCCAGTCAAGGCATAGAGACTTGCAATGCTCCCAGCTTCTGCTCTGGGCGATCTTCACCCGCCGAGCAATCTTCAAAGCCTGACGCAAATGGTTCGCTCTAAAGCTTAGTGAAAGATACCCGTAAACGGGCCTGTCCCAGAAGTTCTTACCGTCATTTTTTGATACGCCCAACTAGCTTGTTGTTGCGTGCAGCATTGCACTAGACCGACTTGAGTTGTTTTTGGGCGCGACCTTCTTCATCAGCTGAACACTCGCGAACCCTTTTCGACTTGGGCTTCTCGTCTTCACCGGACAATATTGTTGATGATAACCAGGGGCCTGAATTGTCATTTCCGGCACTGCCACTTTGTGGAGACGCTGGTTTGTTTGGAGGAGAGCCCGATGGTTCAGCAATCTCGTCTTCGATGTCAATATCAACTCGAATTGGTGGCGTTTTCGTCGATGAACGGGACTGCCCAAACACGTCGTTGATATCGAAGACGTCTGGTGGCGTTTTCGGAAACGGTAATGGGGCCGTGTCAATCTTGTCTGCTGTTCCAGCGTCCTCTTCCAGGCAAGACTGTTGACAAATCCGCGGGGTTAAGGAAGGCGATGACACAGGGTTGGAGGGCGCATTGCCGTTTTGACCAGTGCGAATGGGCGCCGAAGATGAGCTATCTGGTGGCAAAGGCGGGGTGAGCGGTGACAGAGGTGGGGTTATCGTTGGGGCGCTTCTGCTACGCAAAGTGCTTGGCCGTCTGCTGAAACGTTCAAGATGTGCGGTTTGCTTGGCCTGTTCTTGTGCTAAGTGGACCTTTGGCGTCAAGCAATCCCAAATCTTTCGAATATCGTCGACGACGAAAATAGCGCCGTGCTTGATCAAAGACTGGCAAAAGGCCGAAAAGCTTTGATCGTCAATGTAGAAGTCGGCGATTTGCTCGGGCGTCAAAGTGGCAGCATTGTTGCCAGAAAGGTAAATATTGTGCGGCCGAGCTCTGGAGCAATTTCCTACAATGAGCCACGTTAATCATGCACCTACATTTATTCAGGCGCTAGGTCCATCACTGGCACTTACCAGTGGGACAGGAGGCTTCCCATTCTCTGCTGTGCACGCACGCTCGTTTCCGCTCGTCAAAGATAAGAATTCTGTGCTTAGCTTCGTGACCTTGCTTTGAAGTTGAGCAAGGTCCGAGATCACGGTCAATAGGCTTCTTTGAAAGCCTTGCACTTTCGCGTTGTCGACGTTATCTGGAAGAGCAGACATCTCGCGGCAGGCTTAGATGCTGGAGAAACGAATAGAATTAGGTCTCAGAGAGTTTCGAGGTTGCGTTCGATAGTGGTGACTACGATCTCTGGTGGCAGCCGCTACCTTTAGAGGAGGGTGTCCTTTGCTATGACGTTCCGATTTGAAGGGTTCTCGCCCGTCGCCCGGCTCTACAGAAGCAGCTCTGTGAATTGATTAAGGGCTATGAGCTTCCGAGGCTGTCGTCGTCGGACTGAAAACCAGGCTGTTTTAGCTTGAGTGCGGTCTCTCAGATTTTGGGGATCAAGCTTTGAGATTGAGTGCGAAAGAGCCGTCTATCCGAGGGCGGGATGTACGGTTACTTAAGGTTTGCGAATGAACCCGAGCAGACTGAGAAGTTAACTCTAGAAGAAAAGCTGAAGTGAGAAGTAAAACGGAAGTGAGGGAAGGTTGCCGTGAAGCTTAGCCAGAGATCGACTCACTTTTCAGAGGCACAAGGTTTCAGCGACAGCATCTGAGACAGGAAACAGTATCACTTTTCGTACTGACGTTGGACTGGCTTCCTCTAGCAGCACAGGACATAAGACCATAACAGTAGCATGCTCCCAGACCAACTCGGTATGATTGACACAATGATCTTGTGCCTCGTATGCTCCCGAGGTACTCCTCGCTATATTAAAACTAGACTTGTTGTGATAGGAGGCCGAAAACAGTAGACTCGTACTATCTTACACATGCGCAGCTTTACCCCTCATCCGGCATGGTGGCGTTAAATGTAAGAGGTGCAGGTCGACCAGGCTTCCACATGAGCGTACAGCTCTTGGCGGCGCATCAAGCACATTACAGGGAGAGTCGACGTGTCCAGGGCTCGCAACCCAACGGGATGCTTTTAAAGCGCGACGGCAGGCATCCTCAGCGTAGTACAGTACATGTGTGCGGATTATCCAAGGGCAAAAGCCACGTCTTCAGGCGCGTCAGCTCAGCCATGCGAGTCATGAGGCGATTCTTTCGACAATAGGCGTCTTACTCGTGCAAATGGCACCGATATATTGTTGTGCAGGACTCACAGCGGTCACACGAACACGCAACTCCACAGTTCTGACAAAGGCCTCTTCACAGGTTCTGCATAGCTTGGGACATCGTACGGGTTAGGAAAGAGGTGCGTGGGATCTCTATGACTGCGGAGCATCTCTAATATGTTAGCCAGCTTCACCGAAACCTGTAGACATTCCCTGTTGACTGCCATTAATGTAGTCTTGTTGAAGCAACTTCCTTCGCAACAGATCTGACAGAGCTCCAGTCCAAGTAGATCACGGTGTCAGCGAGCATGTCTAAGCATAGCCACGGTAACACAAAGCCGGCTTGCAAGAGGCGTAACACTCCTAAAGATGAAGTTAACGCAGAGTGGTGAAGTTTAAACTTACGCGGTACTGAGCGGCAACAGGTTAGAGGCTATTTCGTATGCCAGAATTGAGGGCACTGGCGTTCGAAGGCGAGAGATAACTCCAAACTCGTGAAAGACGCCCTGAAGTCATGCAACGAAGAGCCGAGTCCGATACCACAGAACCTCGCTGACTCTAAATACGCCCAAAGGTCTGGGATTTCTTTTAACATAGGATTACCGAGACAAGTTTTGATCTGGCTTAATGCAAAGGTTCGAGCGAAGCCGCCACGATCATTTCCATAATCAGTCTTCATCATCTGATTTCGCACATTGCTAACATAAAAGGATGACAGCGTCGGACAACAGAAGTGCTGATAATCACCGTCGAGGTACTATCCGGAGATCATCATTAATGGCGCTGCCCCATTAAGGGCTGGCCGGGGCGCAAACTTACAACAGCACCGCAATCGTTCTTTTCTGTAATCTTGTCTTCTTCCCGCTCGTGCACCCATTGAAGCTTATTCTCCGCATCTTCATCTGTAACTCATCCTCCCATTGGAGATACCGATACGCAATCGACTCAGCGGCGTAGAATTAAGGGATTGGGACGCCACAAGCCGTTACGGGAGCACAATCGGGGTGGAGGTGGGGAAAGTAAATAGCGTGAGAATCGATGTCCATATCCTAGGGCTTTCGCAATCCGAATATCATGCTTTTAGCGTCTAATGGCTGCTACCATTTACTGGGTTACAGTGCCTACATGACCACTGTACCCGAGCCAAATACTAAGTGTTTCGGGGTATGATTGACCCAAATTATTCTTCACAACAAGCTCTGTGGCAATCTTGCGGCTTCAGGTACGATAATTGTACAACTGGCAACGCTATATCATTGTCGCTCAATGTCCTAGCGGTCACAGCTTAATAGTAACTTCACGGTCTGATTTAGTTTCTCCCACAGGAAGTCAAGTCCGCACAACTTTGTGCACCTTTAAGCTTAGGAACTGGGTGTTACTGTCAAATGCTTCGCCAAATCTCAGACGCCTGCCGCACGATAAATCTTATGGAACGTCAGGCCGTTGGATGCACAAGCTTTGCGCCAAGTACGTGAACTCATCAGAAATCCTATCTCTGTCCTGAAAGATTAGCACAAGCTCTAGGCCGGTGACAATAGACTTGATGTTGATGATGTTCAGCTAAGCCCACGAAGTCGTTGTCGTAGGGCTGGCCAGGGCTCAAGTTGTCATCCACAATCACACATCAAACATGTTTCTGTATGCTGAAGAACTGCATGTTTATCACTGCTTTAAGTGTGCTGATGTATAGACAAAAGAGATGATTGAGAGGCCTGATAATGATGGCGTCGTCACTCTCACCAACATTTGCTCGTCACGAGAGAAGCACCTGACAGAAGTACCTCGCACCCTTTAATAACACTACAAATGCAGCGTTAAGAGCAACCCACCTTGGATACTTTTTGATCCATGGACTGCTGGGAAAAGATTTATTCACAGAATAATCTTGTTTATACCAAGAGATCAGCAGGTGCGCCCGGTATTCTCCGTGTCCATCCGCACTCGTCTCACCGTCTATCTACCGCTCTTTCGATCTCTTACACTTACCCAGACACACAGCAATCGAAAACGCACGTTCCAAGGCAAACATGATGCTGCCAACACCAACCACCTCGCACGTATCCTACGACAGGATCTACGAGCCCTCCGAAGACTCTTTCTTCTTGATTGACGCCATTTGCTCCCCCTCCGAATGCGAATTCCTCCAAAAACGCTTCAAGCATGTTTCACGCAGTCCCAATCAGGCAAAGCAACCAACCGCTACACAGCCAGATGCAGCCAGCAACAGCTACAAGACCTCCATCTCCAACCCCAGTCCACTCATTGTCGAAGTCGGCACAGGCTCCGGCGTTATCCTCGCGTTCCTGACCGCCCACGCCAAGTCGATCTTCGGCCGCACCGACCTACTCACGATTGGCACGGACATCAATCACTTTGCAGCCTCTGCTGCCCGGAAGACCATCGAAACCGCATGTGCTGACGCCCGCGCCAAGTGGCCTACCCACCTGCCCACCCCTCCCTCATCCTGTCCCTCCCCGGATACGTCCGCAGAAATCGAACCATCCGCCCAAGCTACGGAGGGCCGCCCAAATACATCCGCAACGGTTCAAGCAAACAGTACCGACCCTGCCATTCCGCCCTCCGCAGCCGCCCCTGCTTCGACCCACGGCACCCATGGCACCCTTCTCACGACCCTAACCGCCTCTCTCACCACCGCCCTCCGCGCCAACACCGTCTCGATCCTGCTCTTCAACCCTCCTTACGTTCCCTCCGAGGTCGTTCCCTCGCCTCCTCCGCATTCTCCACCATCATCCACCCACTTCACCAAGCCATTCGCCAGCGACCCAACCATCGCAGAACAAGCTTCGCACATGCTGGCGCTGGCGACAGATGGCGGAACAGACGGGATGGAAGTTACATGGCGATATCTAGCAGAGATGAGGAGGGTGTTGGAGAAGGAGAGAGGGGTGGGCTATGCGTTGTTGTGCAAGCAGAACCGGCCGGCGAAGGTCATGGAGAGTATCAAGGCTTGGAATGTGGAGGAGGAAGATGCTGGTGATGAGGTTGAAGAGAGAAAGGATGCTGGTGATGAGGTGGAAGAGGTCGACGCTGGGGATGGAGTTGGAGGGGAGAATGGCAGAGCTAGGTATATCTGGGATGTCAAGATGATTGCGAACAGCGGATACGTCGCTGGCTGGGAGAAGCTGTGTATATTACGTATTTGGCGGAAGAGAGTTGATGTGTGATGGATGATGATTGGACGAGGGTGCTATGCGACCGACGGCCATGCAATGCCAGGTTGCCTCGAGAAGTCTGGTTTGCTTTGATTTTGGAATGGCTCCACTTGGATATCCGGTTGCGGATGGACGATTTGATCACTAGACCGAAAGGTGTGGTGCGAGCCGCTCCAGCCTAGCCGGATAGTTGTGTCGAAGCCGTGGAAAAGGAGAGCGCCTTCTGTCCCCTTGCAACAGGCAGTGACTGACTGCATTTCAGACAAAGCATGCGAAGTGCTTCCTCAGCCTCCCGCCTCTGAAGGCGACGACAGATGGACCGAGCCATGGGGCTTCATTTATTTGTTTTCAGCATCTTGGAGTTTGGGATGGCGACTATGGCATAGATACCCTGGGTCTTGGTTCTTGGTTCTGGATATACCATTTTTTGCTCTATTGCTCTTGATCTATTACGGATATCATTAGTCTTGGTATCATAAGGACTTGAATAACCAACCAGCAACACTTAAATTCCCCATGCATTTCTCTACCCAAGATTGTCCAATCACATTAAAACTCCTTAGGATGCTTCTGCGAGCCTAGAAAATCTTTGTACCCACAGCGCCTGCAGCACCTCACTACCCAGCCCTCCCTGCGAACCCTTTGTCTCTGACGCGAGCCTCATCTCATCCTTACTCCTCCTCTCCTCTTCCGCCTGGCTGCTTATATCCTTGAAAACGTGGTCCATCTGCTCTAATGTCTTGCTGTTCCCACGAATTGCTGAAAGAACATCAGTTCCACACCGACGCGGGTGCGGCGCCAGGATCCGCGCTTGAATAGGTCTGTCCACGATGCTACTTCTAGCTTCGGGCGAGACGAGACTCTACCGTCGCGCAGCCTGGGATGCCGTTCAAGGGATATTTCTTGATGAAAACAAGCCTCCGCTCTGATGTCGTACCATTCGCGCTGGACCCGTGAGTCTGTATCCGGTAGGTGTCTCAGCTATGCGAGCTTTCTAAGGGCGTCTTTGTCTCTTCCTTTGCTGGCGAGCCATCGAGGCGAGAATGGCAGGAATATGATGCCGGCACCGAGTACCAGGCCGGGGATAATCTGGATGAGGAAAGGGAGCCGCCATGCCAATTCGGATCCGATGTACCGCGTGCCGTATGTTATCCAGAAAGCGATGACGATGCCCAAGACGATAGAGAATTCTTCTAGAACGAGAAGGGCGCCGCGGATTTCTGGGGGAGAAATTTCGGAGATGTAGTGTGGAGCCACCATAGATAAACTGGGAGTAACTTAGCCCTGACATTGCAGTTCGGAAGACGCTGGAGAGTGCAGCGCCGGACATGCCGATACCATGCTGCCTATTAATCAAGCCACTGTGAGCATGGCATAATCCACAGCACCAATCTGCAAAGTAGAACCGAGAGTGAAGACGCAGACAGCCACGACGATAGAGTATTTTCGGGATATTTTGTTGGCGATCCATCCTTGATTCAGCGCCCCTGTTCCCCTTGATAAGTAGTGGCTTCCAAAGCATGAAAACTCCTTTAACGCACCGATGAAAGCACCTAGCTCAATCATGGCCGTGAGAAGTCCCCTTCCAAAATCCTGCTATCGAGGTGTTATCCGCGATACGGTCGAACCTGTCAAGGAATTGGGGCATGACGAGGATAACGGAGTATGCTAGTCCTTGTATTTAGAGCATGTCGTAGCACACTCACTCGTAACCGAAGAAGAGACCTCCCATGGCAGAGAACAGGGCACAGAGCGAGACATAGTATGATGTGAAGAGGCCTTTGAAGCCTGCGTCGAAGTATCAGCATCCCATCCATTCGCTTGCTCATCAACTGAGTTCAATATATCATACCAGGGGGTCCATGCGCTTCTCTACTCTCAAAAACAGTGAGATCGTTTTGAGCAGCGTTGACTTTACCCTGACGTGCGTCCAAGTCTTTCTCGGGCTTGACGTCCATCTTGAGAAGTGAAAGTGCAGGTGAGCAGGCTTGGAGAAAGAAAACTAACGATTCTGCTACGTCCAAAGGCACCGCCTCATACGGGACCCGCTCATATCTCTAATCCATCCGACTCAGATCTGCCGCATCTTGCTAAAAAGGCTACGCAATTCCGCGGTTGACACTTGGAAGTGGTCTCCTTTCCCGGGGTTCCCCCATCACGCGCAGCCGTTACGCTACTCAAGGTTCCTTGCAGACGTCTGAGTTGTTGGGGGTGTTGTATTTGAGCGCTTCTTGGTAGATGACGCAGTCTGCGGCCTGGCTGTCGATCTTTTATGCAGACATTCTCGTTTCTATGTGATGTTGAAGGAGCACCTAGGTAGCTCGGTCACTCGTGTACAGTATTAAGTCTGAGCACCCGAAGCCCCTGGCATTTTTGGAGATGGCCCACGTCTGACCCCGCATTCAGGTGTCCCCTTAGGGACCTCCGGTGAAACTCCTGCCGATAAAATCCGTTTCATTCGGTCACTCAGGCTTGCAAGGCAAAGGGGTGATAAATGTTGTGAGAATGGATGCGGAAAGTCACAGCTAAGCTTCGAGGTAGATACCAGGCAAAAATTAACCAAAGTTGTAGGATACCCTTAGGATTTCAGTTTGATGCTTGGGGGGGGTCGCCCGTATACTGTGTGGCACGTCACTTCTCTTCGTGGAAGCCCCTGGACATTGGGACCCTTAAGGCCGTTTACGACCCTATCAAGTAGATAAAGGCGGGTAGCCCACTGGGCGGAAATCACACAAGATCAACACGCGAGCACGGCAAGCGACGTTGCTCCCGAGACTGGGCCGGAGATCATACAAGATCAATTCGCGATCATGGCCAGCCACGCTGCGTCCGAGCTGATACGTTGACGGTGATGACGCAAACATAGGAACCGTGGTGACGACGATCAGAACGGTACAACGACTAGGAGCGGTGATGACGACGATAAGGGCGGTGACGACGACAATAGGAGCGGACACGACGGTGAAGTAGTCTGCAGCGCTGCGGATTCGGACTCAGCTTTAACGGTTGCTAGCAGAACGGATCGCCCTTGGCTGTCTCGAAAAGCGGCCAAAGAGTTAACTTTCCTCCCATGCATTTAGCTTGCTAATTAGCCAACGGTTGTCGTCGAGAAGGGGCGGAGCTCCATGATTCTTGATATTATCTCGTATTCAGCGAATATGATGGATCTCTTACCATGGTGATCGTCTGCTTCTGGAATGGATATTATATACTCATACAGCCTTTGAGCCCGGGGCTGGCCTCCAAATTGCCCTCCGGCACGAAAACAGCATCGAGATTTACGTCTTCGAGTTCTTGGCGGCAGCGGCCTAGGCCTTGATATTATTGCGGCGAACCATATATGTTTCATCAGCTTACCTGGACCCCAATCAACGAAAGTGGGACCGTGAGGCGCGTCTACCGTGGCGAACAGACAAGGCCGGTTGTGGTTGACTGCATCGTTCTGAACTTGAACCACCAAGACAGCTCCTTCAGGGTAAGAAAGGCGCAGCAGACGCAAGGATTGCTACGCAGTACTCGGCAACTGGTTGGTGCTCATGCGGGGGCCGCCTCTGGTCTAAGTGTATCGGCTTCACCCATGGAGTCAGGTCTGATTCTTGAGTAATTCGTGCTCTACGGGACACCCGCCATGTCCTCAGAGCTCTTCCTATAAGAGGTCCCCTGAGGGGAATCAAACCATCATCGTTGATTACGACTGGCACGCAGGTCGTAAATGTAGGGAGGACTAGGTAATACACACTGTGAAGTTCAAGGGGGGGGGGTCCGCCCGAACACTACCAGTGAGTTTTAGTTTTGTAGGAGGCGCTATGTAATTTGGGCATGCGCTCCTTAACATATAAGAGTATGATATGGAGGACTCCTAGGAATGGATAACGTTCCTAGGGTACGACCCAATATGCGAGGGGCTCGAGTTGATTGTAGGGGACTATTTAGTTCTGGAAGGACGGCAGCCCCTATGTAATGAAACCGAAGGTTAGACTCTTCAAGCGGCTCTTCTCATCAAACAATGACCTTGAATCGCACTGGAGATAGTTCTTTAGCGATGGCTCCTTTGGCGATAGGACTTCCTTGCACGGCGATTTCACGTCCCTAATCTTGCAAATGTGAGATTGCTAAATATTTATCATGGCGTACTTTTCATAGGCATTGGCGCCGTATAGATCCGTCCTTGTTATTGTAAGTTTGATCATTGGGTGGTCCGATAGGCCTTGGTGCCGCATTATGGAACTAAGTTGGAGTCTAAGGGGCGTGTCAGATACCAGCTAGAATAAAATGTTTTCCAGGTTGCCATTCCAACGCGTCAGTATGTCTTGAACTTTATGGAGAGCTACTCTCCTCCCTCACGCAGCGAGTCCACAGAGAGTCTAAAAGCTTAGGACTCACAAGGTGACGGGACAAAAAGTTATTCCGTCGCCGGGAATCGAACCCGGGCCTTGTCGGTGACTGCATGGTTGTTAGTTTTAGATCTAGCAGAGCGGAGAGGGGAGACTTTCGAGCGACAAATCATAACCACTAGACTACAACGGATGAAGACAAATGATTTTTAGGAGACTTATAAACCAATTGCAACAACCCTGCTTCGTCGGCGATACTACGGCACCAGCTATCGATAGTGTCAAAGCCGCACTAAAGCTACGGTACCTTCTGGTACCCACACGGTTAGATGAAAATCTACTCTATAGACTGGCAATGACGAACAAATAGAGGGATTCAACCATAGCACATGGCATCAATCGATCTCAATTTGCTCAGTGTTTCACGGGACGAAGCGCGGAGGTTACCAGTCAAGCAGCGGTCAACAAACAAGAGTTGCCATTCGATGAACAGTCATCCTTGGTAGCTATTATATTCTGGTTACAATCTCTATTCCATAGAGACGCCAGACGCCGCGCTAAACCATCAGGTGTATGTCTATATTGTTGTGAACAACTGCCTGCTTACTCCTTCTTCGCCTTGCGGCTGCTCTTCTTCTTGGGCACCCTCACCAACCAATACAGAAACACCGCCGCGAAGACATTGAACACAATAAAAACCCACATCAGCCCAAACGACCTCCACCGATGAGAGTAGCTGCTGCTCACGGACGCCAGGAAAGTGTTCGTAGAGCTTGCGCTGCAGAAGCTACAGTTCTGGGTGTTGCCCGGATACTGCAAATAGCCACCAAAGCTGGTAATGTAGTCTGCCATATACGCGCCACAGGTTGTTGACGGCGGAGGCGAGAAGTGTAGATACTCGTTGCTGGCACAGACAATATTGGTATTCGCGATACCGGTAGCGAGCATGCCATCGGCGAGGTAGGTGAAAGGTGACACGCGGTACATGAATATCCAGAAGCCTGGCAATGACTGGGGGGAGGCCAAAACACCACAGAATATCAGGGACAAAGAGAATATGAGGTTTGCAATGTTGCCAGCCGTTTCAGCCGTCTCGATCGCCGCGACGCACATATCGGTAAACGTGGATGTGAAGAGCAGGAAGGTCCATATGAGGAGGAACATGAGAGCTCCTCGTTCATGGACTGCATGCGTGGGCTCGGCGTTTCTGTACAGGCCTATCGGGTAATACCAGCACTGTTGCCCAATCAGCAATTTGAACTTGTTAATCGACCCGCATCCTTACGAGGAAGATCAAAACAGCCATGAGACTGTTCCAGGGGAGCTCAACTACGATATTAGACATCATGAATGCCTGCCAGCTGTACGTTTTTGAGGGTCTTTCCCTTGCCTCATAGAGAGCACGCTGAGTAACAAAGTGCGGCATGATCTGCTGGACCAGTTGACCGAAGATGGTGAAAAGCATGAATATGGCGAACATCTGATTCTGAAGACCTTGTAGCGAGTTCGCCGCCTTGAAGAAAGAGAAACCGATGAAGAGCGCCTGAAGCATGTCAGTGCTACTATTCGGAAGTCACAAAGCGCTTCGGGTAACCCACTGAGAGTACACAAAGAGCCGTTTTGGAGTAGATGTATGAAGGGGTCCTCCAGTATTGCTCAAAGACACGCTTGGTAGTTTCCCAGACTTGAACGGTGAACGGTGCGGCGAACTCGCGGTAGCTGGCCTTGTCATCAGGCTTGGAGGCAGGTTCTGTGGTTTGCGGCCGCTCAGCCTTGAGGCGGTCGAGCTCCTTGTGGACTTCCTGGTAATCTGGGCTGCCTCGCCATGCTTGATGCCAATCGATGTCGCTATGAGAACCAGGAGCAGCTCCAATAGCCTCCAACATCCTGCAAGCTGATTAGAATTACTATACAATATGCAGAGGGTACCTTAATATATTTACCACTCAGCCGGATTAGCGTCGGGCGGGCAGGTCAAACCGCCGATTCGTTCGAAGTAGTCAATCAGAATCTTTGAGTTGTTCCCGACTTCGCCGAAGTATACTGTCCTTCCTCCTTTGGCTAGGAACAATAATCGGTCAAATCTCTGGAATAGCATTGCCGACGGTTGATGGATAGTGCAAAGGATGGCTTGGCCATTCTTTGTCAGCTTCTCCATGAGATCGCAGATGGAGAACGAGGTTTGGCTATCTAAGCCTGAAGTAGGCTCATCGAGGAATAGCAAAAGTTGAGGCTTTGCGGCAAGTTCGACTCCAATTGTTAAACGCTTTCTTTGCTCGACGTTGAGGCCTGTAGAATTGAATATCAACTTGCGGGTCTTTTCAGACAAGTGTACTGATGCATACCTTCACCTGGCACGCCAACAACCGCGTCGGCGTACTCTTCCATCTCTAATAACCGGATAACTTCGTTAACATACTCCAATTTTTCCTTCCGCGGAACATGTGCAGGCTGCCGCAAGAGTGCGCTAAAATTCAAAGCCTCCCGCACGGTCGAAGTGGATAGATGGAGATCCTGCTGCTGAACATAGCCGGTCTTGCGCTGGAAAGAGGCATCTCTCGGACGACCATCGACAAGCATCTCACCGGAAATGACACCCATGGTCGTGCGAGTAGCGAGAACGTCAAGCAAGGTTGTCTTGCCAGCCCCAGAAACGCCCTGTATGAATGTCAGCATAAAGTAACTAAAGAAAGAACAACGCAAGGCACGCACCATAAGCGCTGTCAAAGTTCCCGGCTTGACCCAACCGTCAACGTGATCCAGGATTCTGCGGGGCTCGCCTTTGATTTTGATATCATAACAAACGTCCTGCCAATGGAAGATAGCAGTTTGCCTCTCAATAACAGCGGAAGCGTCATGCCCGGTCTTCTCTGCCCCGGCAGGTCGCCCTGTTGCGGCTTCGACGTCATCGGGAGTAGTCTTCGTCAGCGTGGCCGGAGTATGACCTCTCCTGAAAAGGAGCACTTCTCCCTTGGATTTCTTTGCTGTAATAAATTCGGTAGCCGCAATGTAGGAACACATTAGGCCTACCATAAACGCAATGAGAATGCCGAAGTTCCTCCACTTATGGGATGGGTAATATTGAAAGCTGGACTCAATATAAGCAGTGCCGTCGACTACGCTGGCGCCCGCCGCAGCACCAACAGTCGAGCATATTCTGTTGGAACTCCCCACATTGGCGTAACCAGGACCGGTGGGAACAAAGGCTGAGCACGCGTACGTCTGTCCGCTGAACTCATTGATCAGGAGACTCTCGAACCCATAGGCAACCGGGTCGAGGTAGTTAATCCAGCGCGACCAGCCGAGCATGTAACGTGTCGGGATGGTGAACCCGGTGTAGATTACGATGGCAAGGATGAGTATTGCAGCTGGTGCCATGGCTTGTGACAGCGTTCGAGAGACAGATGCAATGGTCCGGAAGAACATGGACATTGTCAATGTCAGGAAGAAAGAAATGAGCAGGAAGAAGAAAAACGCTCCAGGTGTCCGCCGCAGGTTTGTCATGAAATAGAGGGCCAGGTTGAAGAGGATGGCATTACAGATTTTGTAAGGCATGTCGGTGAGCATGGAAGCAATCGCTTCGGCGGATGGATGGTAGAGAGCATATCTAGCGTGTTTCTCCACGATAGGCCGCTGGGCATAAAGAGTGAGGATCTGGATCGCGTTAGTACTGTGAGTTGGTGGTGTTATCGACGATGCATACCTCAAGAGCACTGCCAAATGCATTTAGTAGGATTGCGAAAAACAGTAAGGCAGTTCTCCCATAGAAGCTGTTGGTATTTTGCGGCAGATTATAGAATACACTCCCGACTATTAGCGCCGTAGCGACATTGCCGAAAAGTTGGGTAAGTGTCAAGCTCGGATCAGCTTTGAGCCTCCAGAATCCACGTCTGAGGCAGAGGCGCACTTGCTGGCCATAGGTCAAGGTGTAAGGCGACTTTATACGCCTGTGATATTGTCAGCCTATCATGCCGGCCAAAACGCCGTCTGGTTGAGGCACATACTGTCGCTTAGACTGCTCAGCCTTTCTCGATGCCTTGAATTTCTCCAAATACTCTCCACCAATCTGGTACTTTTTGTCAAACTCTTCAATCTCCTGGAGTACTCCAGCCCGCTCCGAACTGTTCTTCCACGCTTGGGCAAAATCATCAGGCGTTCGTGGAACCCTGCCCTCAAAGCCTTCCCGCACGATGCGCTCTGCTGGGCTCGTCATAGATGTCAGGAAATCTGGGTCGGTTTGCCGATCGGGGCAGTGGAACCCCAGATCGACGAAGTAGGCCTTCGCTGCGTCGCAGGGTCCGAAGAAAATCTGTCGACCCTCGTAAAGGACGAGTACTTTATCAAAAACCTAGGAAACGCTTAGTATCAGGGGTGATCCGGTACCTCCGCATATGAACGTACGTCGTAAGCGCTCTGAGGCGCCTGATAGATCGACACGCAAGAAGTGTGTCCCGCAATATCTGCCGCCATTCGAAGAGTCTTACAGAACTCAATAGCGTTGGCGCTATCAAGCCCACGTGTCGAATTGTCCCAGCATTGGAGAGGAGCTCTGCTGAGGGCCGCCTCAGCGATACTAACGCGCTTTCGCTCCCCTCCAGACACACCGCGGACAAAGTCATTCCCCACCCTTGTGTTCAGCGTGTGGCCGATGCCGAAGATCGCCATGATGATGTCTCTCATATGATGTGCAAACTCTTTCCGGCTGACTCCTCCAGGAGGATGACGAGGGGCCCTGGCTTCGGCTGCAAATTCCAGAGTTTGACCGACAGTCAATTGAGGAAAATGTCTTTAGTCCAAGACATCGTGTTAGCAAACCTCATCATTTTATTCCGATTTCATTCTGGCTTAGACTTACATATCAACCTCGGCGGTGTAGATCGCCTCACCGCGAAAATCTTTGCTCATCTGCTCCGCACTAATCCCTTGGTAATTGATATGCGATTTATCATCGACATAGAAGCCGTGGGTCTCGCCAGCAATTGTTTTGAGAAATGTCGTGCATCCACTGCGACACGCCTTGTTAGCACAATGTCGAGACGCGAATGGACACTGAAGGCTTAGTTAAGTACCTTCCGGGGGGCCCCAGAACCACGAGCATCTCGCCAGGATTTACTACTCCTTCAAACTCCCTCAAGATATCAATCCTGCGCTGGCCGATGCGTAACAACTTTCTCGCTATCCCAACAACCTCGAATATGACATTGCCAACTGTTTTCTGATAATCGGTGGAAGCTCCGAACCCGTACACGTTTAGGTCTCTGAAAGCAAAGCCTGCTGTCCGTTGAGGGGCGAGAGTTGGATCTCGCGAAGAGAAACTGAACATGGACTTGGCCCATGCGATGGCACTAAAGTTGGGCGAAAAGGGGTCGAGTTTCGAGTCTTTCTCCGCATTGAAGGGATTGGCTTCGGCCAGTGAGTCGGTGGTGTAGCGTCGAGCGAGAGACAGAACCTCGCCATGGCGCCGTCTCGTCTTGCGTTCATCTTCATGCTCGGCCGCTGTCTTGGTCCTTTGCAGAGTTGGGAAAATGCCATCCTCCTCACTTTTTGGTGCGATTCCGTCCGGGTAGTAGGTGCCATCATGAATGCCGGCGCTGGTGGTGCGTCCTAATTGTGTGGTGGTATCGTATATCTTGGCATCTTCAAGCTTCTTCTCGTCGTCTAGGGGTGATTGTGGTGTTGAACGACGGGAACGTGAGGTTGAAGCCCGCCTCAATGTACTACGACTCTCTTCTGCCTCTTCCTCGAAGCGTGGTTCAAATGCCCTTCCTCCCAGTCCTGCTCCAGAGCCGCGAGCTGTACGGTCGTAGTTGGAGAGGCCAAAGTTTCCGATGGAGGCCATTGCGTACGACGCGCAGCGCGTAGGCGAACAACAGTGCTACTGCGGGTGGACAATGTTGCGGCAGCGCACTGGCCAGCGGGGAGGATGCTGAAGGAAGCCATGCTGGGTATATAGCTTATTTATGGTACAGCTCTCACAAGATTCGTATCCGGGACAGCTTCGATCCGGCCCAATTTTTGCTCTCCATTGATCAACATTTGAAGTTACGATTAAGGGACTTAGCGGTGACGTACCAGTGACAAACGGCTTTCGGGATGCTCCGAGCGGAAGAGGCGAGCTCCCGAGCGATACGGACGTGCTTCATAAATATATTATTGTGGAAGGGTTACCTTGCCTTATTGATGTGATTATCCCTTTCACCGCGATGCAAACAGGCCTAGAGGCCGCTGCCAACGAAGTCTATCGAACGGCAATTGCTAAGCAATTCTGCCCGGCTTCTCTGCTATCCGCGTGCTGAGGGAGTCCATCGAGCCGAAGTGCGCAATTGTGCCACCTCATAGAAAATCTCAAGCGTCATTCCAGGGGTAAGTCAACTTCACATCTGTCCAGTTCTGCTGCACTCCACAACCTACCTATTATGACTGGCTCTGTGAACGCCCATGTAGGCGCTCTCGGCAGAGTTATAAGATTAACGCCGGCACTGGATAAGCAGGAGACTTTGCGAAGATTATTAAGGTATTACCTCGCAAATTCCCCTTAAAATGCTACTTTACGAAACATTGTACAATGTCAGCAAAAACCCGGTGTTTTCACACCTGCACCTAAGCGATATACAACCACCCAGACATATACTTTCCGAGGTGGTAACGATTCATCGCACACTCTTCGTCACAGACCTGGGTAACTAATGCGGCCAAAACGCTCACTTCCACCTGATTCCCTTGGTTATCTAGGACAGCAGGACTTATTATGCTCGATTTTAAATATACATGCACAATAGTTACCTTCGCTCTTCAACTTAGATTGAGCAAAGCCAAGGTCTTCGCCAAACCTGTCTTGGACGCTCACCAAGGGCGCTGGAATACCTCTCAGTGGGTTGTACATGTTCCAGTGCTCGAGCGAATGAGCATTAGCATTGCGCACTTATTTGTGAGCAACCGGCACATCATAACTCGTCGTGCAATGTTCCTTCACCTGCAGACTCGAAAGTTAGATGGTGACCTTGAAACAAAGCCCTAGAATACCGCCGGGAGGCGCTGCTGCAAAGGTTGCCTGTGCCTTTCATGTCAACGTTGTCTTTCGATCAGAAGTTCCATAGCAAGTTCTCTGTCTACAAATGCTGCACCTTCCGGCCGGGACAATCAAGTCTGCAAAATCTGAAATTCCCATAATAGTGAGACCGTAGATCACACAATCACCTCATGACTTAGTTGAAGAGACAGAGCTAGTAGCGGATTCAACTGCTACTGCTTCTGAGAGATTTAACGCGCTGCTACCCTAAAAAGCTGGAGTGATCAAGAGTCGAGGGCACGGTGTACGAAAGGTGGTAGAGCGAAACAGCAAGTGGGTAGCTTATTGGGACACGGTAGCAAGCATCTATCACGGAAGGTACTTAATCGATGGAGTACCTATGTCTCTTCAAGGATGAATGAAGACAATATTGCCTACTCGTCTTCTCAGCGAATGAATATTTCGTTGGAGCGATATGTTGCAAGCATAGAAGGTTTCCCAACTTTCGCTCGAGGGGCTGCCTTATCCTTAGGTGGCTTTCCCAATTGAAGCGAGCACACAAGCCAAGATATTTTATAGCGATTATGTCGATATGCTGTGCCCGAAACTGCGGAGTAGGATAACGAGCTACCGCGAAGGAGGCCTGGGAACGATGATAAACAAATAGTACGACATCGTTGGGTTTCAGTGCACGAGCCATCTAGAAGTGTCCAGGACACTATGGGCATCACAGCATGGTTGCGCCAGGTGGAAGTCGTAGGATCGATCATTATTCAACGGCGATAGTTTTCGACGTCGCAGCTTATGGGGTCCCGCCTTAAACATTTGTTGTGCTTGACTCTGATAACCCTGCGTGGATCGCTTTCAGCCCAAACTTGGGGTGGGCAGGACGCCTTTGGGCCGTAGCCCCTGATTGTTCGGCGAGGAAGCAACAGAATGAGTGCTACAAGCGGGACCGTGGAGTTGAAGGCGTAGATGATGACCGATTGAGAGGCAGTTTGGCCGCATTCCCAAATGCCATGCTTCATGAGTTTTGTACCTCAATGACAGACAGTGCGCGCTATGACGTTCCTTATGTCATCGGCTTGCTCAGCCGGCCACAGTATCACTTTCCTCTATCTCTTTGGATAGCGCAGCCCCGTCATTCTTTCCCCGCTCAACATTCACAAACCAAAACAGAGGGAACGGAAGACCAATGAGTACTGCAAGGAACCAGAACGCCTAATATGGTGTTAGCATACGGCACAATAGCCGCACTGGCAGTGCCACATACCGGCCGTATCTCACCACTCGCTTGAGTGATGGCACCGACAATAGCCGGTCCGAAGACACTTGATCCTTTGTCTGTGATGGCGTAAAGGCAGTAGAATTGTGCCTCAAAGTGAGGAGGGATGAGTTCACCGAACAGGCTGCGGCAGTAGGACGACAATCCGCCTAGGACAAACCCATATAGCGCCCCCAGAGGATACATCTCCCATGGTTGCTGCAGTCCAAAAACGCCAAGTCGTTTGATAGCTGGTAAGTATCCAAGTAGGCCATAAATGGGTATAATTTCAAAGAGGCCAAGGCAGGCAAGGATAGTTTGAATAGGCGTGAGACCCATTGAGCGAGACAGTGTCGCCCAGGTGAAAGCTCCAACAACACCCGATATTGTGGAAACCACACTGATGAGAGCGAGAGCTTCGGTTTTCATCTGCAAGGTAGTCTTTGCAAAGAGCACGGCGGTACCAGAAACAGTTGCGATTCCATCGGAGACCATGAACCAAGCGCCCAGGAACAAGACCACATCCCGTAGGCGGCGCGCGCGGAGGATCGTGCGACCGAGTGAGCGCCAGGAATAAGTTATGTAGGCAAAGCACGTTCTTAGCAATCCACGTTGTGTGCCAGAACCGCCGTGCAGAAGAGGGCCAGGACGAGGTCGGAGCCAAAGTGCTGCTGGGATTGTGAAAAGAAGCCACCAAAGACCGATCAGAAACAGAACAAGGCGTAGAGATAAGGTAGTTGACTCAGTATACTTGCTGACATACATGACAATGACGATTGCGAGAGTTTGTACGAGAACAGCCGCCATATAGCCGATTCCAATACCATAGGATGAGATCTTCGTAGATATCTGGAGGGCTGGAAATGTAATTGCACGAGACTGTCGATTTAGCAGAGTACGGGTCGCGATATCCGAACCAAGAAGCGCAGCAGTTGGGTCAGACATCTCAACCGAGTCCTCGTCCGCACGGCCAGGCTGGTCGGTAGCGTCATCGTCCACAATGATAGCGGGAATATCGGGAGAAGCGGCCCGGGAAGTGTACTGAATTGAAGGATGGTATCGAACGAGAAGAGGGAGGAATGAGTTGAGCAAAACATACGAAGCGCCATAAGAGGTATTCGCTATAATTGCAAGCAGGGCGGCCAGAAAATACACTTTTGGCACCATGGGCAGGAACAACATTGTTGAAAGAGCACCAGCGAAAGCGAAACCAAGGAGCAACGTTTTGCGGTATTTTCCATGATCTGCCGCTCCGGACATTGAGATGATTACCAAAGCTTGTAGAAGAACACTAATAGAAAAGGTGTACATCGCAAAGCTCGCGGTATTGATCTCCGCTCCAAGGATATTGACGATGCATTGTCCCTTGCCGGAAGTAGCAGAGCTTGAGCTGAGGTCGTTGGTAGAGTTCGAGCTCCCTGACTGGCTGACATTGATGCCTGTCGAGCATGGAGTTGTTTTATCGGATAGCAGCACCCCTCGTTCGCGAGCCAGTTGCTCGAGAGTTATGGGAATGAACGAGCCTTGACAGATAGAGTTAGGATCTCTCCGATCAAGGAGCATAAACAGCGTAAAGCAGTTTGTAGATGATAAGCAACATGGTAGCGCATTACATCGTTGGAATCAGACTTTGGGAATTCTGATATACATTTGGGTACGAGCAAGTAACTTACTCACGCCGCAGACAACAAAGACCTGGGTAAGGCTCGTCAGCGGACCTTGTTCGGTAGTGGAAAGTGTTCATACCTCGGAGGCCCACCCATAACTATACCATCCAGCTAATTCCTTCTTGCTGGTCAACCGCGTATCCTCGCCTGGATACTGTGGCGCTACACGTTCAGTGGCTTGCCCATCTCCTGGACCCATACTTGGATCATCGGAGAGGGAGTCCTCGTCGTCTGCTTCGGAGGCAAATGAAGATGTGCGCGAGCCAAGAGTAGACCTCGACGGACATAGTTCATCATCGATGTGAGGACCCATTCGGCTGGTAGTTACTTGATGGCTGTATCATATGCTTACATAATCATGTTTCCGTATGATTCTTTTATACGACTCCGATCCTTCGGTATCGCTGCGTATTACGGTATGAGGTGTCACAGTAAGGAGCATCGAGGTTAGATGAGAAACACCACCTGACACAGAAGCGCATTAGTCGCAACCCTGCCAGTACGATATGCGCAAGATGGTACAATGCGCCTGCAAACGAGGCGCTCTCATGATTGTTATCTGCTCGCTCCGTCGCTAATGCAGATAGCTAACAGCTACAACAACAGAGGTCCCTTGAAGCAATACACCCGTAGCAATACCATTGACAATGCCGGAACGATCTCTAGTACAACTGCAGACAAGAATGTATCAGTGGCCCATTCATCCTAACGTTTTCGCGTATCCGAGACTAATAGATCCAAATTCCATTCTGAATTCGGGATCTCCTCATTAGTCTCTCGTCTGCGACGAGAGGGTAATTAGAACAATGATGAACTCGGTATAGAATTCGAAATGTAATTATCCTCGGATAGAGACAGAAGATGCGCTCGCTCTAAGCATTCTCATCAATGCTTAGGACACATTCCATGCCAGCTGCTTGTCAGCTAGCGCCGGAAGCGCTCCCGTCGTCACTCCCGTCCTGCTCCGCATCGTTGATCTCAAGTGCTGTTCGTTCGTGACTCGTGACTGCACTGACATGCGCTGCCAACACAAACATCCATCTCTCTGTGGCAGCTACAACTTAACGCTTTTCCTTTAGCATTACCAAGAATCCCCGCCGCATAATATTGGAACTTTGTTCTCACCCACTCCAAGTCTCTCTTACTTCTCGACAGCTGCTCTGCGCCCATCGCTGAGTCGCGACCCGGATACTGCTCAACACTCACTGTGCCTTGAAGGAAGGAAATCCTACGACATTACCCTCCAAACGAGTCTTAGTCCACGCAAGGAACACCAAGAAGCTTGTCTATGACCGCCGTTGCCTCCCAATCCAAGTGGTAACCGTCTGTTGCTTTAAGCAGCGTGCTGTCATCGACTGATCCACTCGCCTCTCGGGACGTCCGCGCAGTCCGAACTTGATCCCTACTATAGCCACGGAGTCAAAATACCACTGGGAGCTGGTAAAGAAGAGGCGGAGGAGGGGAGGCTGAAAGGCCAGAGGGAGCGGGAGGGTGGAAGGGGTCCAGATGCCGGAGAGCGGAGGGGTGGGAATATGCCGGGTGGGCTGGCTATGGAGGGTGCTGAATCAAGTACATCTAAAGCAAGAGCAGTAGAACGTGACAATGGCGGCGGCGCGAAAGCTATTCCTTCAGACCATGTCCAAACTCTTGCTCGTGGAGTACAACTTCCCCCTCAGCTAGACGGTCCAGTCGAGGCACGCAATGGCATCTCCGCTGCCGATCCTCCCTTCGAAGACGACATCTCACAAGTACCAGCTGTCAATGGTGGGATCTCAGCATCTCTTACGCAGCCGTTCACACAGGCGTCACCTGAACTCCAGCATATTACCGAAGGCTACCAACCGTTGGGTAAATTAGCTGAGCGATTGGCGCAACAATGCTTTGTCGGAATCTCAGATCTCGTAAACGAACTTACCGAGGTCGATACGGAGCAAGTATCGCACCCTGGCGCGCCTATGGTCAATGGAAATAGCCAGGTCAATGGCACTGGAGACACGATCGGCGCAAGTGTTCGAAAAAGAGAGCGCATCATAGAGTGGGCAAATGACCACAGGGAAAGATTCATCAAGCTGCTCGTGCTTTCGCAGTGGTGTAAGCAAGTCGAGGATGTCGGGAGGATCATCGATATCAATGCGTGGGCACGGGAGCAGAAACATCTCTACGAACAGCTGGCATGGGATTTAGGTGTACTCAAACGGGACCTTCATGGAGCTAAGCTGCCAAATCCGGACATTAAAACCGCTTTGGAGGTTCTATCAATCGGCAAAGCTCCGTGGATGCCCGATGTAAGTCAAGTCGAGTCGAATTTCAATTCGAGCTGATATCCTGACCTCTTCACAGCTTGACTATCTACCCCCCGAGCCACTCACAGCACAAAAACTGCTCAAGACACTACGTAATATCAATGCGCTCCTTTCCATCCGACTGAACCTCCATGAGGACATTCCCCTTCATTTCAAGAAATTTACGATCGCAAACGGCCGAGTTACTTTTGTTGTACCATCGGAATTCGAGGTGGACCTTTCCATTGCAGACGAGGATCCCACTTCTCAGTTCTTTTTCATTGACTTTCGGTTATTGTTTTCACCTACTTCTGAGATACCCACTGGCCAGCTTCGCGTTTTCCTTGAGGAGAGGGCTAACTATATTCTTTCTACTGATGGTTTGAATGGCTGCTATGACTTTTTGCACAACTTCGTTCTCACGCACAAGATTAATGTTCTACGGAAGCAAGCTATCGAAATGAGCAAGACAGCTTGGACACAAACTATCCGCGTTGAGCCGGTCCACAGATCTCTAGTTGTTCAGTACTGGGTCGATCGCCCGGGTAGCAAGAACTGGGTTGAGATAGGAATAACTAGTGGGAGGTATGCGGACGGGAAGGGGATTGAGGAAGGAAAAATTACACCGCAGATTGTTGTTAAGTGGATTCGAGCTGGTAAAGAGGTTACCAACGTTAGCACACCGTTCGATGCAGCGGAGCTTTCCATGGATGGCATCTTGGGAACTGTTGTAAATCTGCACACCCAGTACATCCTTGATTCGATCAGGGCCAAACTCGCTCAGATGCCGTTCTATGCCACTGGAGCGCGGGTGTTGGGGTTAGAAACCGAGCATAACCACCTTAGTTCTGATACCACCCCGGCTGTTTTACGCTTCCAAGGCGTTGGTGACGATGATCCAGTAAACACACTTCTAATTGAGCCTCACACTGGCCATCTTACCGTCCGGCCCGCTGAACCTTCTATCAAACTCGAGAGCGATCTCAATAGACTACGTGATCCGGCTGTAGATGCTCATCTCCGGCTTCAGGGATTCCTTTTCAGTACTAGACAGGCTAAGCTTGAGCAGATTGCTGAGCTTTCTGGCTGGCGCGTGATGAGGATACTCAATTCGCAGCTCAGGTGGGACACTGTGAAGTCGTCCTTCGGCCACGATGTCGCTCGCTGTAGCTTCTTCAAAAGTGAGTCGTGGGCAGGGTACGATTGGACGGTCGCAGTCACTATAAGTCCTAGTGGCGAAACTTGGTGGATCGTACAAACGTAAGTCCAGCATGTTCTCCTAAGCATAGTTTTAAAATATACGGGATCTTTGCAATCCTACAAGATCACGGCGAGCTTGATACCATCACTTTGGTCAACGACCTTGGTCCGCGTCTCACTGGGATCCATGCAGGTGCAGAGTTCCAAGATTACCTTTGCGTCACGTTTGCTACCAAACCGCGTCTTTTACTGACTTGGTCGCAGTCTCCCTGCAGACACAGGAACGGGCATCAGAACTGCTCGTGCAATCCCTACCCGCGACAACCAGGGGCTTTCACCCTCAGTCTCTCAGTCTTTCCTCGCCAATGTCGAGCAGTTTGCGATTCTCATGATATCTTTCCTAGTGGCGTCGCAAGAACTTAAGGACCTCAGGGTTCCTCATGTTTGCCAACTCTCCACCTCCACGGATTCAAGTATATCCCACTCACGTCTTGCTTTGCCTGCGTTATTTATC
The DNA here is from genome assembly GCA_021030975.1 of Lichenothelia convexa. Classification (NCBI taxonomy): domain Eukaryota; kingdom Fungi; phylum Ascomycota; class Dothideomycetes; order Lichenotheliales; family Lichenotheliaceae; genus Lichenothelia; species Lichenothelia convexa. The sequence goes on from JAGFMK010000088.1 coordinate 49,980, forward strand.
AAATTCTCCGCTTTGATGAAACTGCAAAAGACACACAAGGCCTGGTCGCACCAGTGGTTAAGGCTCTCCCACCAAGGCTTTGGAGCCTCTTGGGAAGCCGATGGGTAAGATGCTGTAATTCGAGTTTCACACTTTCACATAGCTGACAACTCCTCTAGTAAAGATCAAGTGACCGAGCTCGTGTCTGGCTTTTTGAAGAGACCTTTGGACCTCAAGAATACCCCACAGGAGAATGGCGATGCGGATATCTCATTTCTTCCCAGTGGAGCCTTTGCTCTGGCACTGCGATTCGCGGTTGGCACGCAAATGATTCGGCGGCTCGTTGCCAAGCTGAAAGGCATCGAGCGGCTGCAGATAGTCCTTGAGACGCTGAAACGAAAAGAGCTCAAGGCAGAATCGTCAAGCCTATCCCACATACTGTTTTCCTATGCAGAAGGGTGTAAGGTCGAGTTGACCTTTACGGATGAAGAACCCACTCGTATCAGATTCCTCCCCAGCGACAACCCTCATGAAAGGATCCGACCTCATCTTGAGGCTCTTGTGAACGACGAACCCGATGATCGACGATTTGCAGCCTTTGTTAACGCCTTAATTATAACTGTCCCACTGGTTCAGGCAGTCGACGTTATAGAATCTCCGAGACCATCCGAGACACAGAAAGACAGTGCAGCATCTCCTGCAGCAGCACCCTCCTCCCAACAAGAGCGTGGACTTCGGACAACCGTACACCCCCGCAGTTGGAAGTTGTATCGGCTACGCTATCCAAAGTGCACCTTCGACGTTGAGCTCCGCCGCCGACGCGGCAGCGGTCACGAGTGGTACGTCACCCTATCGACCTTCAAATCCTCACGACCACAACAAGCACCGCCAGCAGGCACTGCGCCACCGGAGCTGAGCCAAGCACTGCGAGACTTTGTGAAGGAAAAGGGGAACGCTTGGAAGGGGCTGCGGGGTCTGAGACCTGCGTGGGCTGCGAGCTCCGATGGTATCAAGGATCTCATTGAGAGAATTGACAGTATCGTGAGGGAATGTGCAATGGCGCGTTCGTCAGAGGATGCTGATGGACCTGATGTAAAACCGGAACCAAGTCAAGGTGCTTAAATGGGCTCCGGATATGGTGATGAGGCCGGGATATTTACTTAGTTACCCCGATAGTGGGACATTGATGCTATTATCTTATTATCTTTTCAAACATGAAACCGTTATGAATATCAAACTCGGAGTGATCATACTTCAACGGATCGGTGAAATGCATGCAATTTGTCATTTGGATTAGCCTACCTGCTAGGATGTACAAGAATCATTATTCTTCCTCTATGATAGGACTTCGAAAGAATGCTATGCTTTTCCTTGCCAGCTCATCTTGGGGGTGCTATTAAACCTACGACGACAGAAGTCCAGGTTGCCTCTAATTCCTGTCAATCGACGCTAATACTGCACAGTCAGACCCCCAATGCCGCACGTCAGATATTGAAGTATAATTCCTTGAAAGCTAAATCAATGCGTATGCTCATCTCCTATCACATACACGAGCTTCTCCCCACTGATCTTCCCTTGCTTTATATCCTCTATCCCAGCAGGGATAGCTTCCAGACCTCCGCCCCGCACAGTCGCGGGATGAGGCTTGACCTTCCGCTGTTCCAGAAGCTCCTCAGCCAGGACTGCGAAGCGTTTAGCCAAGTCATAATCATCGGGGGCGAATGGCCACTCCGCTCCCTCAAAGATGAAAGGTCGACCCATGGCGGAATAGCCCAGGAAGAAGACGGTCTTGACATCGTCGCGAGGGGCGTCGGTTACGCCCATTAGGTTGCAATAGATCCCGCCCTTTTCTGAACTCATGGCCTCCGCAGCGATTTTGGCGGTTGTCGCTGTGGCGATCGTGTCAAAGACCTGCGTGAGGTTGTCGGAGGTCAAGGAGCGGATCTTCTGGGCACACTCGGGATCCCGCTGAGCGATACCTTGAGTTAGTGACGAGGGTCATCCATCCGTGGCAGTGCATGGAAAACGTACGTAATCAAATACAGCATCCGCGCCGAGGTTTTTGACAAGGTCGAAGTTTCGAGGGGAACAAGTCGTAACGACCTTGAGTCCGGAGCTATGCTATGAGTAAGTCTCGTATGGCTCTACACGCCGTCATACGTACAGTTTGGCAAATTGGATAGCCAGTGTGCCGGTGGCGCTGCTTCCTCCATACACGAATATCCAGCCGCCGTCCGGAACAGTGGCAGGAGGAAATGGCAGACCAAGGTGTTTGTAAAAGCCCAGTGCAACGGTGATGAGGCCGCCGGGTAGGGTAGCAGCATCAGTGAAGGTCACGTACGACGGGATCCGGACGGAGATGTCTCCTCTCGCCTGGATGTATTCTGCAAAGGCGCCATCCTCGGGGTTAAGGACATTGACTGGTCAGTTCATCAGCTATGCATGGTGATACGATCGTCTCTCTCTAGGGGACTCATGCCTCCATGCACGACGCTCATGACCCGATCACCTTTCCTCAAACGTTTCGCGACGTTCTTGCCAACAGCTTCTATGATGCCGGCGGCGTCGTTGCCAATCAACAGAGGCTTTGCTCCAGGTTCGAAGTCTTCATCCAGATTCTGATAGTCTGCTGGGTTGAGCGCCACGGCCACTGTTTTCACCAGGATGTAATCGTCTCGAAGGGTGGGTATGGGAAGCTCCGTGACGATGGCATTGTTTTTTCCTGTCTTTACCAGGCCGCGGTTGTGGCGCGAGGCAGTCATGTTTGAGGAGAGATGTTTCGACCAGAATGGCTCGAAAGGCGAGAGGAGTTATATACCACAGATTGTTGATCTCATCATCTAATGTTTCACCGGGGGATTTGGCTTACTGCCCCCTACCCTTGGACGATCCGGAACTAGGACAGACATTTGATAGCAGCAGCTGGTTGCGTTGGAGGTTTAGCAGCTCTTTGTGGTTGCATTGATTCGGCCAATCATGATCCTCGATAATCCGAACGGTTGAAATTAACGAGCAACAGTCATCACGAGTGCTTTGAGCGGCGCTGATTTATAATGCTACTCCACAGAGGAGCAATCACGGATACAAGCCAGCTCGTGCAAAGAGCCAGCCGTTCAACAGGCCAGTCCGTGGCTGTTATAGCCAAAAGCCACTCTGACAACGTGCATGGATGCATGCGCTGTCCCAGGAATCAATCATACCGCACGAGTATCAGCCATAAATCCGGCAAAGAACGTTGAAAGAACAAAAAGATTTACTGTAAAGACACAGCAACTCGCTAACACACGAGAAAGGCTCACAATAGGTGACGGGATATCATCAAAGTCCTCCAGCCCATGCCCCGCTAAAAAGAGCACTTTAGCCAAACACCGTACGACAGCCAGCCAGACCAAAAACCCATTACAATTTCCCATCCGACATCCAAAAGTAAGGAACAGATAAGTAGAACCCTAGAGCAAGTAAAGCCACAAGCCCTGAAAATACCACGCCCCATCAAACAGTCCTTGGCTCGATGAACCGTCTCGCACTCAAACTAAAAAGCAGTAAAAGCAACAACAGGAGTAGCCAGCCATCTCACAATGTAAGTGAGCAAGATTATAGGAAAAGGTTGAAGGCAGGCTCATGAGAGCACAAACTCAGTGCCCCTCTTGATGCTCTTCTCGAGCAACATCGTAAGGTCAGAGATGATGAAGCGACAGATGTAGAACCCAAAGAACTCCGCTGCATGTCGCGCGCTGAGCTCCAGTCCTACGTGCGTGGGCGAAGAGTGCCTGAGACCTGGATCTTCGACTTGGCGAGCGATTTGATCTACAATACAAGATCAAGACGTCAGCCAACGGACGCGCATACAGAACATAGACAGTGGAAAGGGACCAAAAGTGACGACCCACCGAGAACGCTGACAGCATCGCACAACTTCGCCAGCGCACTCATATACTGCGCGTGCGGGCCGACACCCACATTAGCCACCTTGGCCGGCCCTTCCATTGCACCATCTCGCCTCTTACTGAAGCGTATGCTTGTCAATCGCGTCATGGGCACAGACGGCATTGTCAACGTCGCTCCGCCATTGACGTCGCTCTTGCCAGCTGGTCCGGACCCCGCGGTCCCCGCACCAGAGCCCTTCGATCTGAACTTCCGCCAGCCGTCCATGAAGCCCTTGCTACCCGCGAATCTCTTATCCTCGTCTTGCACTTCACCATTGGTGGAAGTAGTGGTACCGGACATGCCACCATCTTTGAAGAGGGTCGACACGCTGTGGACGCCCACTTCGCTGCCAAGCTTTTTGGTCAGCGCCGATTGGACCTGGTCGAGGAGAAGTTCAAAGTTCTGCATCTCCTCCAGCACAGCATCAGCATCCAGCGTGTCCACACTGCGGAGTTTCATCAGCCCAGCCGTCAGGAGGTCGCAGCTGCCAATCTTCTCTTCGACGTTTTTTATCCGGACGCCGCGGGTCATCCAAACCTCTCTCGGTACGAAGAGTTTGTTAGTGATGTAACCCCCTTTGGTATGCGCAAGTGTCTGATATACACATCGTAAGAACCAAAACGGTCTGAGAAGGAAAGATTCTGGGCATGCTTCGAGCGGGAGAGGGTGGTTGATTTTAGGGTCGTCTGGAGTCCTCGGGCTCGATGCACTACCGTGGATGTCCGAGTCAAACAAGTAAGCACCGCCAGACGGTATGCTCGATATGCCGAAAGTGGGAGCTGTGGGCGTGGGCAGAATCTTGGCGCGTGAGAACGTAGAGAAGGTCGTGCTCATAGGCGTGGGAGGTAACATGTCAGCCCTTTCTGGTACCGACAGCGACAGGTTCCGAAGCTTGAGATTGGAGGTAGACTTGTTCTTCTTAATTATTAGAGGTGTGGCCGACGGCTTTACCGGCAAGCCGCCCTGGGAAGGGGACGGAAGATTCACCCTTTCGTCCGCATGTCCTTGAGAAAGACCGGGTATGAGAGGTGACATTGATGGGAAGTTGTCCGCAGCATGCGGGCTTAGGAGAGGCGAAGGCAGGAGCCGGCTGATTGCTTGGGTGGCAGGTTGGCCAGGAAGATTGAAGACATTCTCGAGCATTGCCTGCCCGATGGGATGCATACCGGAAGTGAACTTGGGGGCGGCTGACCGCGGCTCTGCTCTCGAGCCATCAGAGGAGTGCGAATAAGACCGCTGCCCGGTCGTCAAGGCGATGGAGGACGTCTCGATCTTCAGTTGCTTTGCGTCCTGTCCGGAGAACCTTCTACTCCGCAAGCCCCTGCCGACATTTTGTTGGCCGGGCACCACTGAGAGTGAGCCGTTAGAGGTGCGATGAGGATTGCGTGTTTCTGTCTCCGATGATGAAGAAGTGGAGGCTGGAGGCGCTGGACGCTTGAGATCACTCATAGACTTGGACTGGAGCGCTGCAGCAAGGGGCGACTCAGCGACGGTAGACAGCGAGGTTGCGGTAGTGGTGGGATATGAGCCAATGGAGCTTTTGCCCGTTCCACCGGACGCGCTGCTGGAGTCTGATTGCCGGATTTTGCTCGAATTGAAGTCTTGTGGAGCGGGAGCTTTGGATTGTAGTTCGAAGCCAAAGTCACCAAGCACGTAGTGTCTCGTCAATCCATCAAACATTTGTTCCTCCTTCGATACGTCGAGTGCACCGCTATCATGCTTTGATCCTCCTAAGTCGTCGTATATTATCTCAGGGTTCAAAAGACGCTCCCTTTGCTTCATCTTTGTTAATTGCACGGCTTCCTCTGCTTCCGCTTCTCGAACTCTTGCTTTCGCAAACTGGACATTTCTAATCGCTCTCAAAGCGCTGTCCGATAGGTAGGTTGGCTCATTCGGCTCAACTTCATATGGTTCATAACCATCATCATACGCAGCCTCGACCGCAGCGTCCAATGCGGCATCAAATTCCGCTTCCGTTGCCCCACTGACATCTCTTATATGCTTTCGATGTAGGCCTTGTTGGGATGATACCGAGTGCATCGAAGACGAGCGCGACGAACCCACGGATTCATCTATTGTATTGAGCCACGACATGGAATCTTGGCTGTAAGCCTGAGCATGTTTCTCAGCAACTTCGGTTTCCGGTAAGGGCAATGAATCGTCAAGAAGAAACGCATCGTCATGAGTTGCTTCTGGCAAAAACAAAACTGGAGATGCACGCCGTGGTAAGAGTAGTGGCGGTATAAAATTCTCATCCGTCGGGGGCTGCGACACAACTGCGCTGTTCCGGAGCATTGCTGAATGTCCTGACCAGTCATCACCTCCTAGTACTATTGGCTCTTCCAGGGCTGGTCTCGGTCTAGATTCTGGGAGTGAAGAGTCTGCCCGCTTCAGAGCTAGAATCTCGCTCAGCGGTTGAACAGAACGTGAGCTTTGCGGCATTGAACGATCTGTATCTGACGTGTCGACAGTTATAATCGTGGAGGAACGTGGATTATTAGTTCCTGAGCGTATTAGATCCGCTGAAGCCGATAGGGAAGCACTATTTGAAGGTTTCGTTACGAGAAGTTCCCTGTCATCAGGCTCTTCGTCTTCAGACTTCACGCGCGAGTCTAATGGTTCCAATTCCTGAATCCGCTTTTGGTAGGTAGTCCACACTACATCAAGTTTACGCCTGTCTTCATCCCCAGAAGTCCTCAGGATGACACGTTGCAGAAGATTGCATGCATCTTCATAGGCATCGATGGCACCCTCAACATTTTGAGCATTATCCAATAATACAGCTGTGTTTGCCTTTTGCAATGCCTTTGACAGCATAATCTTCTTGTCCTTCTCACGCCGTTCTCTCGTCCTTGGCCGATTTGCGTCCACGCTCTCGGATGCGAGCTCTGTTGATCGAACCCTCCCAATATCCCGATATTTGCCATCCGCACCAATAACCCCGTTACTTGTTCTATGGTTAGAGCGCGATGCATCATTCGATGTGTTCCGTAGTCGCGATTTGACGGTTCGGTTGCTTTTGGGGCTTATACTGTTCTTCCATTGAGCCGCGCTCGTGGCCCAGCGCGGAGGGCTGTATCGTGATGGATCCTCTCTATTCCGCGAAAAGAGGAACTTTTTCCTCGGAGAATATTTGCTTTGCTGCATCATCTTTCCTTCCATGTCAAAGTATTCAGCAGCGTACGAGGAGTTGGTCGAAGGCGTTGGCAGGATGGAGCTTGTTGAAGCAGTAGCGGCGGTCGAGGCAGCAGAATCCGGGTCTATGCTCCTGTGGGAGACCATAGACCCGGTGTAGATGGGCGGAAGGGCAGTAAGAGGGTTCTGAGGTATATCGAATTGCAGTTTCGACTTGGATGCATTTGACACGTTGTGCTCGGCTGAATCCGCCGCACTTCCGGTAGATCTTCGAGCTAACGAGGTAGGTACTGTAGAGGAGGCATATGGACGACCTTTGGGCACGGAATCTCCTATATTTAACGGTTTCGACGATCCATTATCCCGTCTCTGCCGAGTGGAAGACGCACTGGAACTGGAGGAGGATTGAGACCAGCGATTCAGGTTCCGAACGCCGTCCATCAAACCGTCCGTTCCATCATTTGCCTTGAACTCAAGCATAGGCGGCTGCGGTGTCATGGGCACCGGGGACGCCTCCATTGCAGTCGCCAGGCCGACAACTTCTTCCCCAAAATTCTGTATTCCCATTGGCGCAGTCGAAGGCCTTTGGCCTGAGCTTGATGAACCGCCAGGCAGGGCGCGCTTGACTGTCACTACAGAGGAGGACGACATCGAGTCTGAACCAGAAGAGTGGCCTTGGCGAAAGGGCTTAGCTGTGATCATTCCTGGTTTCTGAGGGAGAAGAATAATTGCGACCGCCGGCTACAGCGCAATACAGCAGCACTTTCAGGTCACTCTCGTTGTTGGTGCAGCTGGCGGAGGACACCGTCCCTTCTTAACTCGATACACAGAGGCACATCTCGTGGCGACCGGCGTAGTCAGAACGCGCCGTCACAAGGGCAACAGAGCCGCAGTTCAGTGTAAAGGTTTCGTCGGTGCGTGTCGTGGAAGCGGTTCGGATGAAACGGTCGTGTTGCGCAGCTCGTGCAAGGTGCCGGGGTGAGGCCTGCACGCGCCTGCACGAGCTGCTGTAGCTTGTGGGAACGATAACGGCTTTGCTTGGGCGATCCACTCAAACGCTGGCTCGAGGTGACTTTAACCTCCGCAATATGTAATGATAATCATCCGGTGGTTGTGAAACCTGGTCGCGATGCTCCGCTATGTTCGTCCTACCGATGATGCGCGTTGTTCGGAGGCTTCGAAACACCGGCCTGTTCTCTTTCGATTTCGTGCTGACGCGCAACAAGACCAGCATGCAATTCTCTTATAACTGCTCGTCGCCAGGTTGCGATGAAGCTTTACGTTCTCTAGCTCGCCGTTGTTGGCTGGGATGGGGTTGTCAGGAACCAGGCGCCGTTGAGCAGGGTTCCTGGTGTTGCAAAGTTTCTGCGAGGACGGCGGCACAAGAGTACCTAGGTAAGAGAGCAACGGCGGCGAGGGAGGGGTTGGTCGGTCAGACACTTCTTCGTAAGGAACGCATTATATCACACGTCTTACTATCCAAAGTCGGAGGAGAAAAGCAAGTGAGAGGAGTGAGCAGCAGGTCACGTCGTTCAAAATACTTTGTACTCGTACAATATTGAAGGATGGATGCCTCCCTCCCTTAACTTACTCGACGCTAGTGTAGGAACCGACGGGAAAGGGGCAGCGAGGCTGCTGCCCAGGAAAGCCCAGCATAAGGTAACTTCCAAGGTTAAGCCAATCACGCTTTTCGCCGTTGCCGCAATCAAGCCACTGTAGGTCTTTCCACCGTTTGATCTGACTGATTCCTAGGTACAAGTGCCTACAGTGTACATGTTAATACCGGCATGATGCAAGGCTAGCATCTGAAGTACATCGCGCTAGGCACCTGTGTGAGCCACACAAGGGTACCTTATCGAGTGTTGTATGAACCCCCTAGTGTAACTGTCGTCTACACACATATTACTGAACATCTCCTCTTACTCGGCTCGAGCAGCTATGAGAGAAATTCACAAGTTTGCTACGTCGCTAGAGGTATACTACCACACATGGCTATTTAGGTAGCTGTGAGACACCAAGGGACTGGTTCAGCGAAACTCAGAGCAAGGACACCACATTCCTCAGCGTGCTACCATTAAGAATAACTTAGACCTTGCGTCGCCCACAACACCGAAACCAAAACCCTACCAAACGACAAACTCAACTCACGTGGTTTATGATTTCCAGCTCATCTATATCTATACTGTTAAAGTCTTTCAAGTCTAATGAGCCATGAACATCACATCTTTCTCCATCCAACAGCGATAACCCAACACATTCAGCTTGCCGCACGACGTAGGGATTGCAATTTCCCCTCAATAACACTTCCCTTCTACACAACGCAGATACAATCAGGTCCGCCTCCGCCAACCGCATGCACACAGCGCGACTTCGAGGGGAAGCCCAGGCCAGAGATTCCGTGTGAAAATCCCAACGTTCGATGTCCTGAATATACCAAAACGATTTGGCAAGCGAGCGTGCGCCGCCATGCTGCAGTTAAACCGGGTGGGTCACGAGATGCGAGCACCCGCTTGGTCATAGGCTGTATTCTCATCTGATTTTACCCGCTTGCAACTTGCTCAGGGCTCCACACTGGACGCTTTACTGTTGTCGATCGGACCGTCAGGATTTTGCAACGGGTCGCCATCCACACGCAAGTACTTGCCACAGTACATGTCCCAACGTTCAGGCTGATCCAGCGCAGCGGCTTCCCTCGCCCTCCGGTGCCGAACAAGAATTTCGGCGCATTGGGTGAGCATAAGGTTTGGTGGGGCATAAGTATCGTATCGATCGTCGTAGTCACGGATCAAGTATTCCAAGGTGGACTTCTCCATCCTGGTGAGTGTTGAACCGCCGGGAACAGTCATAATATCGCCGTTTGGATCTTTCCATGGCCCCGTGACCCATTCATCCAACTTCATCTTCTCCAAACCTGTGCTGTTCAGTCGCTTGTACCACCTGTACTCGCCCTTGGCGGCACTCAGCATGGCTTTGTGTTGTTTCTCGCCTTCGGTGTACTTGATGAGCACATTCTTGAAGATTGCCAGTTTCTCCGCTATACTCTTCACAATCCTCAAGTGTCCTAACGGTCCAGGCCAGGTACTGGCGAAGCCATCATCTTCTGCCTCGTTCGGCCGACCTGTACCGATGCTGAGCAGCAAAGCTGGCTCAGCATCTTCGCCGTGCAGGCCTAGGAACTCATTCCAGGCGGCGCCAGCTGGGTTGTTCTCGCGAATGCCACCGTCCTTGAAGGTCTTAATCTGACCACCTGTGTAGACATCAGCAGTGGTTCAAACAAAGATAAGTAGGTGTTGTGGATGGTGGCCGGGGTGGTTCGGCAACCAGCAATGGAATGATCTGTCACTAACCTATATCTGCTTCCAAGACCTTGAAGTAGAATGGAGCTGCACTTGTTGCTCTAGTCACTTGCCATATACGAAGTGGGCTCGATCCAGCGTTGTACCTCGTAATCCAGTCAGGGCTGTCTTCTTTGTAGAAGTGAGTGTAGGTCCGGAGCAGATAGGCTTCGTCGACTTTTCCGTTTCGCGTTGCGGTAAGAGAAACAGACTGGCATATGTTGCCCTCATTGTACGCTGCGTGACATTAGCCCGGGATTCCTTGTACAATACCGCCGTGAATACCCCGAAGGAAACTCAATACGAGCGGACTTATTTCCCTGACAAGAACACTTACCACCAAAATAAGGATAGTTATTGCCAACTTCGAGACCCCAGGGATGATAGTCATTTCCATCACACGAACCGAGATGTTGTTTGCAATACCGCGATACAATATCGCGAACAGCCCGCTCGAGAGGTTTATGATAGTACTTTGTAGTCAGGGGGATAACACTCCGCCTCTTTCCAAACAGGTTTTCTCCGACATCACGGTATATCTCTAAACATTGTTTTACACTCATACGCAGGCGGCCCAGCATGGTGGCAATGAGTCCTCCGGTGCTCGTACCATAGATGAAGTCGAAGTAATGGCATGGTAGCAACTGTTCTTCTGTAGCGCCACTGCCTCGTGTGCCCTCTTCCTCGTCCAGCTTCTGTTCCCATAGCCATATCTCATGCATGAGTTGTTTGAGTATGAGGAGGCTCGAATAGCCCCTGATGCCGCCTCCGTCCAGCGCTAAGATGCAAGGATCCCAAGGATCCCGCACCTTGCGTGCCCATGTTCTGCCGCTATGGAGTTCTTCGTCGACGGCCGAGCTGATGACGGAGTTCCAGCGATCGTGGGAGGAGTGCCCGTCTGTCATAGGGCTCGAGTCGGTCTTGGCATGGATAGCCGGTCAAGAAGTGGTCTCTGCCCGCTGCCCCCCTGCACAAGTACAACTGGGGGATGTCCAGATATTGTCGGGGTGCTTCCGTCTTGCAAGCTAAGCAGCGTCTTGGAAATCCAAATCAATGCGGCTTCATCAACAGCTTGAACGACTTAGGAAGAACGGGAGCTTCTATTCCTTGGTGAGGCGAGTGTTCTCTGCGAAAATGCAAATCGATGAGGCTTGATCAAGGGCTTGGCCGGTTTAAGAAGAGCTGGGAAGTGAAGGCTATGGGTTCGCCTCTGTAGGCTACCGCCAAAATTGGCTTTGTCCTGGATGAGACACCCGTGGACGCATCAGGCGCGCAGACACCAACAGCTTGCACCGGGTGGTGGTCGGTGGTCATAGCCTCCACGGCGATCACGTCCGCGCACACTGCACGCTTAGTGTTTCCAGAAAGGCCATTTGATCGACTGGGCCACCGCCCCGGAAGAACGCCTCGCCGCTCCGCTGAAGGCACAAGTACAACGCCCAAAGGTCAAAGAAAGAATATCTCGCACCAAGAGATGGTTGCCTGGCGGCTAAAACAAGGGAGGCGCCTGGGTGTGTTACTCGCTCTGAGTCACACGATGTCTCAGACTGCCTAACGTGCCACAGGGTGTTTTGGAATCGAGGGGGTTATGGAATCAGGCCTACTAAACCCATGCACGCAATGGTGCTGGCCTTCTAAATACTTGTTTAGGCAAGAAGCGATTCCATAAACCCCTCGATTCCAAAACAGCCTCCGGCTCGTTACGGAGTGTCTGTCCGTAGAGTTATGTCTGCGAGTTTAAGAACAGTGGTGGGGGCAGTCATGAAGTTACAGTACCTTGCTCCACAAGATCAACGCGGTAGATGGTACGGGCCGTGACCAGGTCGCCGTTCCTGGCTCTGAACTTGCCCCAAGATCAAGGATCTCACGATGTTTCACCACCATCGGACCCTGACATACCTAGGTAGCATTTACGGCTACTAAGTTCCAGGTTAGGTGCCTAGGTAGGTGGTTGTAGTAGATTAGTACAGGAATAATGGCGATCTCCATGGATATGGAGATGGGAGCATCATACCATAGGTGAGTCTTGGGACGCGTCCCGGCAAACGAAAACCGAAGTCCATGGCACACAGGCGATCGTCTGTGAGTCTGATAATGGATTCTAAATTTCACACCACCAGCGCAAATCATGCGTGATCCGGTACCACTGGAATCGCTCCGTCTTTGTCGCCTGTCGTGCAGCGTGCTCAGAGTTATTAAAGACAATTCGTACTACTCTGCCTTTTAAGCTCGTCAGGCATTTTTCGTAAGAAGCGAGATAGCCAGCACTTGGACAGACCAGATAATGGAAAGGTGAGCATTAAGGCCGTCCTGGATGGCGACATGTGATATTCAAGCTTTAAGCGAAAGTTAGAGCCGCAGAGAAGCATAGACTGCAACAAAGACCTTCGATCGTAAGAGCTTGTCACACTAGAGCTCCAAACTTCTACAATAACATTACCGCTGACCTATGCTATCTATGATGGCTCAGAACTGAAGCCGGTTGGAATCCGATCATACACACCTTCATTTAATGCTTCACGATGCAACAGCCTCTTTTTCCAGTTCTAGCTTCTCTAGTGCTTCCCGAACGTTTGCGCCTAGACTGACCCGGTCCTGTCCCTGGCCCTGCACACTTCCATCCGGCTGGGCTTGAACATTTTTGGCCCCACCGGGATGCTTGCTACCCTTGTCTTTCTTGTCCTTCTTCTTCTTCTCGATTGTTGGAGGAGGCGGATATGCTTTCTTTTCAATATCCTGCCACTCAGCAGACGAGTGAAATGTGGCCTGTATAGGTTCGAGAAGGGCAAGAAGCGCGTTGATAACTGCGGGTTTGAGGGTCTGCGGGGTGAGCTGTCGATGAATTAGCACGATTAGCGGACGCCATACTTGGGACTACTGACTATATCGGCTTCGTAGTCTTCATGTAAACTCTTGATGTCTGTATAGACAAGCGGCTCCCCTTCCCTCCGCTCCACCACAAATCTCGGCTTCCCACCCTTCAGCGCTCCCGCCGGCAGCAGCACATACTCAACAAACGACAATATTCCGTTGCCCTCCACCACTTTCGGCGCACACTCGGCCTTCTTCAACTTCTTCCTGACAAGCTCCGGTGCATCTAGTAGATCTATTTTCGAGTCAGGGTCTGAGGCTGACATTTTACCCCCTGCCAAGCCTGGGACCATCGGGTTCATGAGATGGGCTCTCTGTCTGTATCCCACCTTCGGCAAAACCTCTTTCGCCAATGCAAAGATTTTCCGCTGATCCACCCCTCCAAATTGTGCGTCGACGTCCAAATGCTCCTCGTCGAGAGCTTGCATTAGCGGATAGAGGAGGCCGCTCAGTGTCGCATTTTCCACTTGTTTTACCACCTCCGCTCCAGCCTTCTTAGCGTCATGCTCTGTCACCACTGAGCTCAGCCGAAATAAGTCCATTGTGTACTTTGGCGACAACTGATACGAGCTTCCAAGGACGAACTCCAGCCGTTCTATGGGGACGTTTACCGCTCTCAGCAGAGACGTTATGCAGTACTTGTAGTACTCAGCGCGGAAGTTGACGAGCTCGATGGGCGCTTTCAGGTTGTCGAGAAAGCCATGGATGTCCGCGAGAAGGATCTTCACGTTGCAGCCTGCCTGGAGGAACTGGGCAATTTTGAGCATGGGTACAAAGTAGCCGCAGTGTGGTCTACCTGTTGTTGCTGTGCCTGTTTGCTGGGATTCAGCTGATGACTGCATCGAGGTTCCTGTGCTGGTTGACGCGGCTCGTACCCCAGTAGATTTTGAGAGGCCGTTTCTGCTTGAAGATGCAGTCCTCAATAATCTCCTCATTTAGAAGCTCTTGCAAGTTGTCTTTAATTAACTCAAGAGCCTCTCGGGGCTCCATCGTCTCTGCTGAGCCCATAACGAATCCACAGCACTGCTTTGAGCGCTGTGTTGACGTTTGGGATGGCAATTGCTGGTGAGGGGTATACTGTAGCCCTGCTTGGGACGCAGTTGCAATCTCTCAATAGTACGCGCACAGAGATACACCGGTACGGCTTGTTGTTGCTGTTGTTATTGTTGGACGAGGTGAAAGATTTCGAAGACCGCCGACGACCTGGAAGCCGTACAGAAATTATGTCTCACGAAGTCATAAAGAATCAGGGCGGGTAGTCCCGGGCGGGTGCACTGTGGGGTCGTACCCGTGGACGACTGTACCATAGTAAAGCCACAGGATCTGGTCCTCGGCACTACTACCTTAAGCTACATGTACCTCTATGCTTCGATATTGCGAACAATGAACGCTCTCTGTCGCCGAATATCTGCGGCCGTGGCAGGCGACCCTTATGAGTACCCTGCCGTCACGTTTGTCCCACTCGGCCTCACGAACCGCGTCGGAATCTGCCCGCCACCACTCGGAGACGGGACATTTACCCGCCTGCTGTAGAGCTTGCCTTCGATGCTCAGCCGCCACCGACTGGGCCAAGATTCGCTCGTTGTGTGATTCCAAGGTTGGGATCAGGCATGGTCGCTATGACCTGGAAGAACAATGACAACAGGCATGGCTCCAATGCCAGTACAGGGGCGGACAGCTGGCGCTCGACGGACACGGTGAAGGGCATCTGGGCGGGACCATCGAACATCAAGACGGACTCGAATCTGCGGTATGTATGGCCATACCACCAGTAGATGCTACGACTTAAGAGCTTGGAATGGAATACTGTTCATCGTTTCCAGTTGTTGCCAATCTTCCAGACCGGGATGTCGGTGAGGCGTTTGCCATGTCTTACTTGTAAGGCAAGCTGCATATTAGGCGCATCTCATCGTGCTGTCGACGTTCTGTACCTCCTTCCTCTTCTTTCCTAAGTGGGGTTTGGAGTTATCGGTATTATTCTTCCGTCCGAAGTCGTATGTTGTCGCAGCAGTCAAGACGTTCTATTCCTTTGCGCTGTAAAGTTATGTTCTCCGGCAGAGCACTTTCGCTAACGAGACGTATGCGAATGTGTACAGGCTTGACAGAGAGTCCGAGATCTCTCCCCGTACCCGCGCACCCAATCCCCCATCGAATACTTCCTCGAACATGGCAAGCATAGCACCGTGGGACTTTCCAAGCTCCCCCACGTCCTCAAGTAATCAGCTGGCTCCTTCTTCGGACAGAGTACCTCCTTCCCACTCAGGCACGCAAAACTGGAACCCCGTAGTCGCACCACAGAGCGGGTGGAGAGGCTTCAATGACAACTCGGCCGATGATGTTCATCAGTTGACGCCCGGCTTCCGTCCGTATACTGGTTCGTCGGATACCACAGACGACGACTTGGCGAGAGATTACAGGCGACCTTCGGTAGCGAGCGCAAATACCGTCAGTAGTTCGGGGTCCAGATCAAGTGGTCCACGAGGGTTTCACAAGAAGCTTCAAGGAATCTTTGGAGATGAAGTAAATTTGACTGGATCACGGAAAAACTCGGAGACAAGCTTGCCCACAAACGCGACGTCGGACCAGTCTCAGTCAACTCGAGGCAACTCAGTCAGCAACCAGTATAATGGCAGTCATAAGCCGAGTCAACAGCCATCACCATCGAATTCTCGTCCGCGAACGCCGCAGCATTCGAGTGAAGTGACTCCTTGGATGTTCCAAGACCCAGAGGTAAGTACATCCAACGGGCCTATTGTCTGGGTGATTTCTGTACGCCCCCGTCCGTGAGTTCGTGTTGAATGCCCTTTGAGCTGCGAAAGTGGCCATATGAAATTAGTGCTAGGTATAGGTAGCCTCTCTGCTTTAGTCGGTCTAGGGACTCGGGTTTTCATTTAATGCCCGTATGCTGGCGTTGCGAGTTTCGAGCCAGTCTAATTTGTGAAACGTAGGATATCAACAAATTCGGTGATCCTCCGCCGGTCAGGAGCGACCCTGCTGGCCCTGATAAACATAGGGTCCAGCCCGAGAAGCAACAAGTAAAACCTCAGAAGGCAAATGCCTCGAAAGAAGCGGGACACTCCCATAGATTTCACCTTCACGGTCATAAGCATAACAAGGAGAAAGACAATCTCACCACGAGCGAAAGAAACCACAATCCGCCGCTACGCTCTGCTACAAATGGTCAACCCACGAACAGCCAAGAGGTATACAGTGGGCCTACCAAGTCCTCCACTTTACCACTCGCATCCAGTTCTAGACCCAACTCCAGGGCGGGATCTGTCAAGCGCACGTCAAGTCCAACGCCAAGCACGCAAAGCGCCATGGGCCAAGACTCCCTTAGTGAGAAGTCACCATCCTCGTCGAAGCCTGATGGCAAGCGATCGCTATTCAACAGGATTACTGGGCGACATAAACACGAAAAGCCGGGGCCGGAATCGCTGAAAGAGTTGCCAGGGTCGTCCGGTTCACTTCAAACTTCGCAAAGGCCTAGTAAAGCCGTCCCCCCACTTGATATCAATGATAGAGGGACGAGGAATGGAAGTGTTGTGGATCTATTGGCTCGCCAGAGAGCGCCAGCTGCTCAAAGTACTGAACCGTCGCAACGAACAAGGCGGGAAACTTTGGCGAAGATTCCGTTTCGGGCCCGACGAGGCTTCAGCTACCAAGAATCCCCACTGAAGGATGCAAACTCGGTGAAGCCAGGGACGACAAAGAGCGATGCAATATTCGATCTGGATACCGACCTTAGCCACATGGAGGGGATTATCAATACCAAACAGTCACAGAGCATGTCTCCAAGCAAAGAGGTCCACGCTAGTTGGTCAAGCGAACAACTGGCACAAGATGGCAAGGAGGCGGACTGGGATGCTCCTGACAGTTGGGCAGTGAAGAAGCATGGCGATGAGAATCTTGACAGACTTCAGGAAATAGACGAAGAGGGTATCACGGAACAAGAAGAGGACTCTGATAAAACATACTTCATACGCATATTCAGAGTTGATTCGACTTTTGCAACACTCTCGCTTACCCTCAACGCGAATGTATCCGAAATTGTTCAACAGCTCGGTAGGAAGACGTTCCTGCAAGATGATCTCGACAATTACCTGATAGTCATGCGCAAGCACGATACATCTAGACAGCTTTATCCTCAAGAGAGACCGGTAGCAATTCAAAAACGTTTATTAGAGCAAGCCGGTTACAACGAATCAGATCGGCTTGATGAAATTGGGAGAGAGGATAACAGCTTTCTCTGCCGGTTTACCTTCCTACCGGCAAAGATGAGTGGCTACTCCAGCCTTGACAAAGATCCTACCTTGGGCAAACTGCAAAAGTACAGCAATGTAGATCTTTCAGGCCTCAACCTGATAACGATTCCGCTTGCTCTATATTCGAAAGCAGCTGACATCCAACGGCTTAACCTATCACGAAACCTGTCCCTGGATGTACCCAAAGACTTTATCCAAGCTTGCCACAACCTACGAGAGATTACCTTCACAGGAAACGAGGCATGGCGGCTCCCAAAAAGCTTTTGTCTCGCAAGCAAGCTCCAGATGCTCGATGTGTCTAATAATCGTTTGGAGCAACTTGAACATGCCGAGCTTTACAAGCTGCAGAGCCTTGGCAGCCTGAAGTTAGCGAACAACAAGCTGTCCCAGCTACCCGACTATTTTATGCAGTTTAAAGCCCTTCGAAACTTGTATCTCTCCTCAAACTCATTGACAACAATACCCGATTTCGTATGCGATATCAAGACACTCGTCGACTTGGACGTAAGCTTCAACTCAATCACCGCTCTTCCGGACATCGGACGTTTGCCCGGACTCGAAAAGTTCTCGGCATCCAACAACAAATTGACTGGACCGCTGCCCGACAGTTTGCGCGGGGCAAGTAATGTGAGAGAGATAGATATCCGGTTCAACATGATTGACAACATCGATGTCGTGTCACAACTGCCGCGTCTTGAGAGTTTGATGGCAGGTCACAACTCACTGACCGGCTTTGAAGGCGCTTTCTCGAAGATGCGAGTGCTCTATCTGGACCACAACCCTCTAGCACGTTTTGGTTTAGCAGCGCCCGTGCCTTCACTGTCTATCCTGAGTTTGTCCTGTTGTAAACTGTCCCAATTGCCGGATGATCTCTTCGGCAAGATGTCCGGGTTGACCAAGCTATTACTGGACCGCAACCACTTCGCTGCTGCTTCACCGCAAATTGGACGGCTTCAGAAGCTTGATTGGTTGTCCTTATCTAGGAATCAGTTGACCCAGCTACCCTCTGAGATTGGATGCCTCGCCGAGCTCCGATACCTTGACGTGCGAGAGAATAACCTTGACCGACTACCCTCGGAAATTTGGTTCTGCCGCAAGCTAGAGACTCTGAACGTGTCATCAAACGTACTTAGTAGCTTCCCGAAACCGACTGCGAATGTACCTGGAGGCGAAATGCATGGGCTTTATGGGGGTGGACTGTTCGCAACGACCTCAGGCACGCCTGGTTTGAGCGGCCAGACACCGGGCCTTACATTCGAGGAACTAGGTCGCCTAGAGGACTTCGCTGCAAGGAGAGGCAGCCATGTGTCGAGTACTATGAGTGTAGGGACGTCACCGGGAGCTGCTTCCCAGAGGAAAGCATCCGTTGCATCTTCATTCGGAGCGAAAGGCCGAACGCCATCAATGCTGTCGAGAACGCCGACGGAAGGAACCATAACACCTTTGTCGCGTAAGGACTCGATCCTGACAAATAAGATGGTGACGACTTTTGCTGGTTCTTTGCGGTATCTATTCCTAGCCGACAACCGGATAGGCGACGAAGTCTTTGACGAACTTGCACTCCTACCCGAACTTCGGGTGGTCAATCTATCGCACAACTACCTCAATGACATCCCCTCCCGCACTATACGAAGGTGGCAACACCTGACAGAACTCTATCTTTCCGGTAACGATCTCTCGTCGCTTCCTACGGAAGACCTTGAAGAGATTACCTCGCTCAAGGTCCTCCATATAAATAGTAACAAGTTTCAAACTCTGCCTGCAGAACTTGCGAAACTTGCGAAACTCGCTGTCTTGGATGTCGGCAGCAACAACCTGAAATACAACGTATCTAACTGGCCTTATGACTGGAACTGGAACTGGAATCTCAACCTAAAGTATCTAAATCTTTCCGCGAACAAGCGGCTTGAGATCAAGCCCAGTGCTTCCCATAATGCACAGGCTGCAAGAGAAGGGAAGGATCTAACTGATTTCTCCTCATTATCTCACCTCCGTATCCTTGGACTTATGGACGTAACACTCATGGTGCCTTCGGTTCCCGACGAGACCGAGGATCGGCGAGTTCGAACCTCAAGTTCAATGGTTGGAAGCATGTCCTACGGCATGGCTGATTGCTTGGGGCGTAATGAGCATCTCTCAATTATTGATATGGTCGTACCTTCGTTCCAAGCTAAACCCGATCAGGTCATCGTTGGCATGTTTGATGGGCAAAGTCTGCCGACCGGTGGCTCAAAGGTTGCCAAGTATCTTCATGAGAACCTGGGTCGCCATCTCGCGGATGAATTAGGCCAACTGTCTGGTTCGGAGACACCGGCTGATGCTTTACGGCGAACCTATTTGGCGCTCAACAAGGACTTGGCAACTGCTGCCACACACTCTCTGGACGTTAAAGAGCGGCACATTCCCCATATGATACATCGTGGCTCCGTTGCTGCCCAGCAACTGAGTCAGGATGACTTAAACTCGGGCGCTGTAGCTACTGTTTTGTACATTCAGGGCATGGATCTATACGTGTCTAATGTTGGTGACGCTGAGGCTCTGCTTATACATACTGAGGGAAACTACAAGAAGGTTACACGCAAACACGACCCCGCCGATGCTGCGGAAAGGCAGAGAATCCGAGAAGCTGGAGGATACGTTTCGGGGAAAGGCAAACTAAATGACATCCTCGAGGTGTCGCGGGCTTTCGGCTACATCAACCTAATGCCTGCCGTCAACGCCGCGCCGCATGTAACCCAAGTATCCTTGAAGGAATCCGACGAAATGATTCTTATTGCTTCAC
Source organism: Lichenothelia convexa (assembly GCA_021030975.1). NCBI lineage: Eukaryota > Fungi > Ascomycota > Dothideomycetes > Lichenotheliales > Lichenotheliaceae > Lichenothelia > Lichenothelia convexa. The sequence continues at coordinate 70,274 of JAGFMK010000088.1, forward strand.
GTGAGCTCTGGGAATATCTTAGCCCAGACTTTGCTGTCGATGTTGCTAGACAGGAGCGGGGTGACCTCATGCGGGCTGCGCAAAAGCTCCGTGATTTGGCTATAGCATTCGGGGCGACCCAAAAAATCATGGTGATGCTACTGAATATCAGCGACTTGAAGAAGCGTGAAAGGGCTCGCTACCGGACTCACAGCATGTCGATGGGACCAAGTGGGTCACCGGATGACTACTTTGCGAACCGACGGCAAAGGCGTGGCAGAGATACGGTGGGCGATTCGAAACTCGCCCGGCTTGACCGTGAGGTTGAGGCACCGACAGGAGAAGTCAGCATCGTCTTCACTGATATCAAGAACTCTACCTTGTTGTGGGAGACGTATTCCAATTCAATGCAGTCAGCGATTAAGATGCATAATGAGCTTATGCGACGGCAACTTCGTATCATAGGTGGATACGAAGTCAAAACCGAAGGGGATGCTTTCATGGTAGCTTTCCCTACGCCGACGTCTGCACTGATTTGGTGTTTTGCAGTCCAAAATCTGCTTCTTGAGGTTGAATGGCCTCAGGAGATATTGAACAGTGTGAGCGGCCAGGAAGTCTTAGACTCGGATGAAAACATCATTTTCCGTGGATTATCGGTCCGCATGGGCATCCACTTGGGCTACCCTGTCTGCGAAATAGACCCAGTTACGAAGCGCATGGACTACTTTGGTCCGATGGTTAACAGAGCAGCGCGAGTTTCAGCCGTTGCTGACGGCGGGCAAATCACCGTCTCTGCCGACTTTATCGCGGAGGTTCAGAGACTGCTGGAGAACTTCCAAGAATCCGATCGGTCAGGATCTGCTGGGTCGGAGGAGACTTTTGGTGAGGATTTGAGAAGCAGTAACATTCGTCGGGAGTTGGCCGCTTTGCAAAGTCAAGGATTTGAAGTCAAAGAGCTTGGCGAAAGGAGACTGAAGGGTCTGGAAAATCCGGAGTATATCTACTTGATATACCCCCATTCTCTTTCCAGTCGTCTTCTCCTCCAGCAGCAGCGAGCACAGCTCGAGGCGGAAGAGCAGAAGGATGGCGGCGTCGGCACAAAGCAACGCGGAAGCAAGCTGAGCATTGACACCGACGATGTTTGGGCTCTTTGGAACGTCAGCTTAAGACTGGAGATGCTGTGCAGTGCTCTCGAAGACCCTGAATCAAGGGGATTGAAGCCACCAGAGACCGCCCTACTTGAGAGGATGAAGCACAACGGTGGGGAGATCACGGATCGCTTCTTTACCAACTTCGTGGAGCACCAAGTTTCGCGCATCGAGGTGAGCTAATTGACTTGAATTACCAGTGGACATGGCTGACTGGACGCACAGACGTGCGTGAACACTTTGGCGGTGCGAAACCTTGTGCGGCCCTTCAGGCGGGGCATGTTGGAGGAAGCCTGCGGCATGGGAGAGATCCTCACTGTGCTCACCGAGCAACTCGCTGAGCTCAAGTTCTACAAGGAACAGGATGACTTTGATATGGCACCGTCATAGCTTCTGCTTGTTTTGATTGAGCGTATCACTGTTCTCGCGACTCTGGGATCGGGTCTGGGACCGCTTTTGTTTATGGAGAGCGTGGTGTTTGCTTTTTTGGATACTGGCTCAGGGGGCAATGTGCTATAGGTGTTCCTGTGATTGGGCCTCAGAAGCGTTCGGTTTATGAGAAATGAGTGGGAAGCCAGGGTATGGGTCCCTAATATCGCTTGGCGCTGTCGGTTCTGGGATCTGTCAATTATACTGGAGGTTATTCTGATATCTTACGGCAACCTTTGTTCGAGCCGTATATCACGTCACGGAAACTCAAATATGACTTATTATATTTATGTAGCGTGCCATACCGTATCTCGCGGTTCTTAGATACATAGGTGATGTGATATCAATCATTCTCACGGGGCCTTTTGGGTCAATTTTTGGTTTCGTTTTGAAGTCTCTAAACTCTGGCATGCCCTTGTGAACGGCCTACCCAACCACATGAGAGGTGTCCTGAACTCTGGAGTGTGCCATCGTCCCTAGCATGACCAGCCCGACAGTATATCGCGTCTAGAATGCTTGAGTCTACTATCCTGCAGTGGCCGCAGTACTTGCTCTACACAAGACGATGTTTGGTGCACTGAATAGGTTCATTGCCCGCCTTGATTCTGAACCTCAACCTCAGAAGACCACCGATCACAACGCGTTCGGTTTTCAGGTCTTGCGGAATAAAAACGATGAACTACCGCTAGAGCCTTGGTTCGACTTTCTCATTGGCATCAATGGGCGTACAATAGTATATAACATGCCACCGCAAACGCAGAGAAAGCCAGACGCTCATGGCGCATAGGACAACTCAGATCCGAACCTCTTCTCGACCGAGCTCCGCAATTCCGCTGGCTCCACCATAAGCTTGGGAGTTTGGAGCGCGAAAGTAAGCTAAACTATCCCCTGCTTCTGCTTGAGCGGTTGACTGACGGACTTGTTCAGGGCCAGAACATCCGCGAGATCTATGCTCATGTCCCCGCTGATCCTCCATTGCTTGGCCTGTCGCTCCAATGGGCACCTCTCTCAAATACCGAAGACGTGTGGCATATACTAGACATCACACCAAACTCTCCGGCCGAGAACGCAGGACTCCTACCGTACAGTGACTACATCATTGGTAGTCCGGAAGCATTCATGCGTGGGGAGTCTGGACTTAGTGAATTGGTGGAGGATGTAAGACTTTCAGCTTCTGCTAGCTACAACGAAAGGAGTGCTAACAGGTCTTCGCTTATGCATAGTATCTCAATCGACCCCTTCGGCTCTATGTCTACAACCACGAATACTCTGTCACGCGCCTCATAACAATAACACCGTCTCGCTCTTGGGGTGGCTCAGGGGCTCTAGGCTGCGTACTCGGCTTTGGAGCCCTCCACCGCCTCCCAGCACCGCTTGAGGAGCCACCACAAGCACCAGGCGAAACACTGTTTGACACCGTTGGCCGCTTCAGCAACGCAGAAGACCGTACTGTGACCGCCGCTACCTCAGCGAATACTAGCAACTTTGACGCCGTTCCTGTGTCTGAGCCCATACACCCTCCGCCGCAGAGCTCACCTCGACCACCAGAGAGCAACGACTTCCTGATCCCAGCGAATATGCCCTCTCTAGCATCTCCCCAGCTGGGGGTTCTTGCCTCGGCCGGGGCACCGCCACCTGCAGGCCAGAGTGGACGGGCCAAAAAGCAGAGGGTGCACCACGCGCTTTCACCGGGTAGAGCTATGGATGAGTACTTCAAGGAAGGGGAGCAGAAGAGCAGAGAACAAGAGTACTCGCCTAAACCAAAGGCAGAAGGGCTGCGGCCTCCACCTCCGAAGGCGGGTGGAGTGGGAGGTGAAGAGGCGCCTCCTCCTGCAAGAACTCCCGAACCGGTACCGGCGGAAACATGAGGGTCGATGCAACAATGCCTTGCGAAGTTACTCCTAGATACCCTGAAGGTTTATTGCACCTTTGAAGCCAAGCTTCCTTGACTACTCAACGTAACAACAAGTAGCGTCGGAGAGCAATAAGGCGAGAATTCCTCAAACATGTAAGAGAGCAGCGTCTGCGATAGGTTGCTAGAGCGAGAACTGCTGCTACAGACTTGCACAACACAGATACAATGATTGACAGACGGGCATGAAGCATCCGAACTCGGAATTGGTCGCTTGCGATGTTCGAAGAGTTCCAGTTTCCTTCTTCCTGAGCGAGGCACAAGTTTGTAGATTTATCCTCAGTTGAGAGAAGGTGAACTCTAGATGATGCTTGGTGACCCGTACGAGTATGTTGAGGGCCTTGAGGCTGCTTGTCCAAAACTTTCTATTTATCCTCAAGACAAGTGTGGCTGAGGGTATGCCCGGTGTAACGACGGCCCGAAATGGCCTCGAATTCGCGCCAGGGTCCGAGCGCTGACAGAAGAATTGTCTCTCCACTCTGAACTGGACACCTGGACTCTACCTACTTCTACTTCATATATCTGCGCCCCCCTTTAACTCCTTCCCGACACATAAAGACTCTCGACCCCATACTTTCCTGTATGATAGTATCATATCATATCACGGCTATTTGTATTCCTACTCAGCAAGTCTGCCGTCTTGAACATGCGGAATTTTAGCAGTGCAGCCCTCGGGCTGCTGGGCGCTGCAGCCATAGCTGCAGCCTCAGATGTGCATGACCTGAAGAAGGACACCTTTGATAGCTTCGTCAAGGAGAATGACCTTGTCCTTGCAGAGTGTAGGTTCACCGTGAATGCTAGAAAGCTTGAAAGCTGATTAGATCAGTCTTCGCTCCGTGGTGCGGTCACTGCAAAGCACTTGCTCCAGAATATGAAGAGGCTGCATCAACACTAAAGGAGAAAAACATTCTGCTGGCCAAGGTCGACTGCACCGAGGAGGCAGATCTGTGCTCGACGTATGGCGTCGAGGGTTACCCAACATTGAAGGTCTTCCGGGGACCTAACAACATCACGCCCTACAGCGGCCAGCGGAAAGCGCAGGCGTATGTCCTACTACGTCCACGAACATTAAGAAGCGCTAACAGGATCACAGAATCGTCTCCTACATGACTAAACAATCAATGCCTGCGGTATCCGTCGTTGACAAAGACACGATTGAGGATTTCAAGACGGCAGATAAGGTTGTTGTGGTAGCATACTTTGACGCCAAGGACAAGACATCAAACGAGACCTTTACCACAGTCGCCAACGGCCTGCGAGATAGTTTCCTTTTCGGTGCCACCAGCGACGCCGCTTTAGCGAAAGCCGCCGGTGTCAAACAGCCGGCCATTGTATTGTATAAGTCGTTCGATGAGGGCCAAAACACTTTCGATGAGAAGTTTGATGAGGAGGCTATCGAGTCATTTGTCAAAACCGCTTCCACTCCGCTCATTGGTGAGGTTGGCCCAGAAACCTACGCTGGATATATGGCTGTAAGTCTTTTCTGCATTCTATGAACCCTTAGCGAGAAGGCAAAGCTAAGGATTGGGCAAGGCCGGTATCCCATTGGCATACATCTTCGCCGAAACACCCGAGGAACGTGTCTCTCTCGCCGAGGAGCTTAAAGCCATTGCAACGAAGCATAAGGGCGTCGTTAACTTTGCAACCATCGATGCCAAGGCTTTTGGTCAACACGGTGGGAACCTGAACCTTGAAGTCGGCAAGTGGCCCGCCTTCGCCATCCAGGACATACCGAAGAATCAGAAATTTCCATACGATCAGAGCAAAAAGATCACGGCTAAAAACATTGGCAAATATATTGATGACTTTGTTGCTGGGAAGGTCGAGCCTAGTATAAAGAGCGAGCCAATTCCGGAAAAGCAAGAAGGACCAGTCACGGTGATCGTAGCGCACAACTATAAGGATGTGGTAATGGACAACGACAAGGACGTGCTTGTGGAGTATTATGCACCATGGTGCGGTCACTGCAAATCGTACGTATCACCCTCCTGTCAGGTCTTCGTTACCTTGATTGCAGTCAGTGAACTAATAACATCTCATTTGCAGTCTAGCACCGAAGTATGACGAGCTAGCCTCCCTATTTAGTGGCGTCTCATCCAAAGTCGTGATCGCCAAAGTTGATGCTACCGCCAACGACGTTCCTGAAGAGATCGCAGGCTTCCCCACCATTAAGCTCTTCCCTGCCAATTCCAAAGACGCACCGATCGACTATTCTGGTTCCCGCACTGTGGAAGACCTCGCTGCTTTCATACGTGACAACGGAAGCCATAAGGTGGATGCTTACGCTAACAAAGATGAGGTGAAGCGTGATGAGGAAATGGAGACGGACTTACCTCATCAGGCACCCGCAGCGACAAAGAAGGCCGCAGAGATGGCTACAGGAGTTAAGGAGTCGGCCAAGAGTGGAGCTTCTGCGGCCACGAGTGGGGCTTCTGCGGCCGCAGAGACAGTCAAGGGTAAGGCTTCTGATGTCAAGGACTCGGTGAAGAGTGGAGCTTCCGCGGCGACGGAGAGCGTCAAGAGCGCTGCTTCTGGTGCCCAGAAGACAGTTAAAAGCGGAGCGTCGGCCGTGAAGGACTCTGCTAAGAGTGTCGCTTCTAACGCGCAAGACACTGTCAGCAGTGGAGCTTCCGCAGCTTCCGCAGCCACGGAAAGTGTTAAGAGCGCGGCTTCTGATGCGCAAGAGACAGTCAAGAGTGGAGCTTCTGCTGCGAAGGGCACCGCCAAGAGTGCTGCCTCTGGCGCTCAGAAGAAGGCTGCAGACGCTACAGATACGGCCAAGAGTGGCGCTTCCAAGGCCAGTGACAGTGCTAAGAGCGGAGTAGCTCAGGCGTCGGACAGCATCAAAAGTGGAGCATCTGCTGCGAGCGGTGCAGCTCAGAGCGGAGCAGCCCAGGCATCGGACAGCGTCAAAAGTGGAGCATCTGCTGTGAGCGGTACGGCTCAGAGCGGAGCAGCTCAGGCATCGGACAGCGTCAAGAGTGCAGCATCTGCTGCGAGCAGTACAGCACAGAGCGCTGCTTCTGATGCGCAAGATAAGGCAAAGGCGTCTGACGCCACAGATACCGTCAAGAGTGGCGCGTCGAAGGCCAGCGGTAGTGTCGAGAGTGGAGCATCTCAGGTCTCGGGCAGTGTCAAGAGTGGAGCTTCTGGGGTGAAGGAGTCCGTCAAGAGTGCCGCCTCGCGAGCAACCGAGGTGGTGAAGTCGGTTGTCGCAGATTCTGACGATCTTCACGACGAATTGTAAATGATCTATGAGAGGTGTTGAAGGTGCTCTGCTATGAATGGGCTTTTGTTGGATGCTGCAGAAATTTCATGTCGCATGTAGAATGAATTTTGCGATTGCAGGTTGAGGAATCAAATAAAAGTTGTAAACAGTCTGTCGCGCTCTTTCCAGTGCAAACTCGTAGTATCTGTGAAGATGTTTGATAGCCCTGTAATTTGGATTCGACCAAACACAAACGCATCAGCGCGGCAATATTGTAGTAACGTGACGGCTAGGGTTAAATACGTATAAATATATAGGACATAATAAGGGACGCTCCATGGTAAAACCGGAACACCACCATTACCTACTATCCATCCTTATCTGATTTGATCGTTGTGAACCATTTTACTTCATGGTACCATCGTACGCTGTCGATTGTTTGAATTAGCTAAAGTTGCGTAGTGTGTACAACCTGTCTCGAGGTCCAACCATGCGGCGTGAGTCGCAGAAGGGAGGTACAAGTATATTTAAACGTGTTCTTTATCCTTTCTCTGGGATTGCAGTACAATTTGCGGCCAAATCAATTCCGCGATCTTCACTTCACAATAGTAGATTAGTGAAGCTCTCCAGGTCCGCACAATCAAGAATCTAGGTCGTATACATTTACAAGGCAACTTTCGAGAGGTTCTGAAGACGTGAAGCTTAAGCATTCATGACCTTGGATGGAAAGTACGCAGAGAGCCGAGAATATATTAGTAATCATACACCCAGCAGGTAGGAGTAAGCAGTAGTCCCTCACCCCTCAGAACGTAGCTGAGAGTTTGTCCTACTTGTTTCTTGGAAAGCGCACTGCAACTTGCCAGTGAGCACGGCCACCAACGCTCAGGCGCAATATCGAAAGTGATTGAATGATGATATGATTTGTTCGCTACAGCAAGTAATATATAACTATATATAGAACAACCATGTGCGATATAAGATGCTGTACAGAGGGAATTTGCCCTCACTCTGCTGAAAGACAATGCAAACCATAACTTGTGCCACCCTTCTTCATGCAACAGTAGTCCTATTAACTCCATTAACATCGATGCAATGACATTCTCCAGCAAATCCATAGCTAACATAACAGTCGAGTTTGACTCCCATCCCAAAGCAACTCCGAGCCCAGCACGGGCAATTAGGCCTCAAACAAATACTCCTCAATGATAGCAACAATAGTTGGTTGTGGAAGGACGTTCGGTGCGCGCATTTAACTTCTAGCATGAACCATCTCGAGCTGTTAACAGGCGGACGAGATTGAGAGCTGCAACGGCGTAGACGTATCGACGAACGAACGGCGATCGAAGCATACGCCGTGGTGAGAGAAACAGGAAAGCAGGGGGTCCTTCAGCGCTTTGCGGAATTGCGGATGGTCGCTTGTATACTGTCAACGAGCCACAGATCCGAACGCGGAGTCGCCGAAGCCTTCCTCTTGTTTCATCGTCCCGTTGAGCATGGGACAAAGCCTGGGAACGAAATGCAAGTTAGCAAAAGCCATCATCAACATAGCATCATGATCATCACCACCGAGTATGTCAAGTGGGCGTTGAAAACAATGTGTGAATTGGGTGTGTGAATTGGGTATGTGAATTGAAGATGTGAAATTGTGTGTGCAAGGCGAATACATTAGGATCACAGTTACTCGCCATGCGTCCCTTAATGGGAACCGAAGAAAGCTTTGCCTATGAATGAAGCGCACGAACGTTTAAATAAAGTACATAGTGACACTGTCTCAGATAGACTCATGTCCAAGGTGCAGGCGTTGTGCGCGATTTTCGGGGAGGAGTGCAGGAGTCACAGTACTTTTTGTTGGTTTTGATATGTCCCACTTGACCACAGTTCGCGCACTTGCGCTGCGTGCCAGCGGCTTTGGAGCTGCCGGCGCCAGACGGGGTGGCGTTGGGAGAATCGGGGGAGTCTGTGGGGGTATCCGGAATGATGCCTTTTGCCTTCTCGCGGGCGGTGCGGCGATCTATATTTCTGGAAATGCGGGTGCCCTCGTCTGTGAGCCTAAAATAAAAGGTTAGGATGGTCGCGAGCAAACCGAGCGTGGTTGATAAGGTACCTCTTGATGATCAATTTGTCACTTTCTGGATCACCTGTTGGCTTGAGATCTTCGAGGCTAAAGAGCGTTAGCGATCAATGAATGTGCATTGTAATGTATCGACTCACGGTATCGCATAAATCTCAGCAGTCCGCCTCCGCTTAACGTATTCGCGCATTACCTTCGGGTCGTGAATAATTTCCTCCGTATATTCTTGTCGGCCATACTTGTCGACGGTCTTCCGAGTAATCCTTAATACTTTGCCTCGCTGGCTGGAGGTACTGAACCGACTGTACTGACTGGCCGTTTCGTCATCCCGACGACCATGTGCTGGAGCGCTTGACTCGCGACGGAAGGAAGAGTTTCCCTCGTCTTGATGATCAATATCTCTGTCATGATCTTCAGGTTCAATTGTGGATAACAGGCTCCTGTTCTGCTTAATCCAAACTTCCCGGATGTAGTCTTCGTAAGCCTTCTGTTGCCGCGCGACATTGTAGCTGTGACCGCCGTTTTCCTTCAATGCTTTCGCATCTATCTTGTCCTGCACACTCTGGCCGATAGCCCTGAACCCACCCTTCATTGAAGTCTTCAAGAAGCTCAGTGCGACACCTGAGCCGGAAGGATCGCCCTCGCCGTGTAATTGCAGCATGGCCTTCCCTTGACATGCTTGAAGGAAGTTCTTCGACGTGTTCCAGGGCGCCAACTGTTCGGCAAGACTCGTACCCTCCTTATCCTCGTCACTTCCATCCTCCCCGTTATTGTCATCCCTATTGTAGCCGGCGTCTTGCAGTTGACGGTGTCCGATTTGCATCGCATCCAGTAGTGATACATCCTCGGGCTTTATCCATGATCGGATGGTCGCAGAGTCAGGCACGAGTTTGCCTTTCTCCGGCCTCCAGACACCCTCTTCATGACCTTTCTCCTTCTCATAGTGCATAAACTCTTTCAACTTTGCTCGATTTTGCGCCGTATCGGAGCCGAGAAGGTGGGCCTGCACGTTGGCATGCGTTACTGGCTTTCTATGGTTCACCATGCGATACGCAATCGCTTTTAGACGTTTCTTTGCGGCTTCGGTAACTTTGCGGGAATGTATTCCAGGCACTTCAGTTGATGGGTATTGCTGGCCAACGACATACAGACTGTCGACGTTGCGCATGTAATATTTGGAACCACCGACTCCGGTACGATTCCGTACTACCAAAAAGTCGTTGCTTCTCGGTTGTTGCTTGAATACTGGGGCTCGAAACATTCCATTCTGCAGGGTAGGCACGGTGTGACCGGGATCGACGTGACCAAAGATGGAGAAAGGGCTTTTGTCCTGTGGCAAAAGCACCGCGGTCTCTCCAACGTCGTACTTTGGTCTCGCGTTATCCTCCATATCCTTACGCCTGTAATAGTTGATCATACGGCTTCCCATGCCAAAATTAGAAAGCATGACAGGGTATTCTTCTGAATACTCCAAAAGCAAGACGTTAGAGTTGTCACCCATGGACAAGTCTTGGGATGTTTTGAAAATCTCTTGGACGTCTTTGCCCTTGACATGCTTCCTCTTGACAAACTTGGGCTTGCTAAACTCGATGATCTGACCAGGCACAAAGTTCAATGTATGTCTGTGATGGGCTCGAGCCTCCCGCGCATTGAGTTTAACCCTGTAAAAGGGATATTGAAGCTTCAGAGCTGGCAGACTATGCTCAATAGCTAGGTTGCCTAGCGTGCTGCGGACTTTGTGCTGTTGGTTCTCTTTTAGTCTGGCATAAGCCTCATCGTTGGAAATGTTGTATCGCCAACTCAGGTCGCTGCTCAAGCCACCGTCCGCGTCGCGCTTGAAGTCACCGCCAAGTTTTCGACTCCGCCTTGCCACAGCATCGGGTTGTTGTACGTCCAGCAGTAGGTTAGGATCGTTAAGGTCAAGCGCAACTTTTCGCGCGAGTTTGGCTGTTGCTAATTCTGGATCATCGACCGCAGGATAAAGGTGATGGGTTGTATAGAGAGTTTCATCAATGCCATGCCTAATCTTCCGCTTCTATTTCTGGTTAGATATTGAGGTAAATGTAGCACTAGTCAACTTACTTTTGAAGGTGGATAGTTGGTATCCACTTCCCAGTCGGCCTCGCCGTCTTGGTCAAAATCAGAGTTGAAATGGACTCCATCTATAGATGGCTCGCGGCTTGAAGCGTCGAGGATGGGAATGTCCCAATCCTCGCATAGCACACTCAAATCTTGCAATGTTAAGCCTCCAACAGGCTCCTGTTCATCCATGGAGTTTGAGTCCCATTCATCCTCACTGTTGTCGTCTGCTTTCTGCACACCCCCAATCTCAACTGTACCGCTTCGCGGGCCCTGGGCTTGACGAGTGTCTTGACTGGCGCTGTCTGGCAGACGGAAGCTGCGTTCTTGGTCTGGCAGCAGATCGAGGCTGATCTTGGTCGGTTGCAAAGGCTTCGGCGGTTTAAGGGGCGCTTTTGAGATATAGAAAGCACGCTTTCCCGGGAGTAGCTCTCCAAATCGAGGAGGCTTATCGGTCGCGAACTGAGGCCATATAAGCGCAAATAGTTCATCATTTGTCTGAGGGGCGTCTGGAAGCTCGCCGAGTGGAAGCCCCCTGCCCCTGTCCCTTCCTGCTTGCGCAAACAGTGCTCGTTGTTCTCTAACTTCCTCATCGTCCTCAGCGCTGAGCCCATAATCCACGTCCTGAAATATAGGCTTTCCTTGTGAGGCCGTTGCAGAAGGCTCGTTCGCGAAATTCAGGTCTTCCACAGTCGATGACGAAGTAGCCAGTTGGTCGTGGGTAGGTGAGAAGCGTGAGAGCGGTGCTTCTGCTCGATGGCCGTTCTGGTTCACATGGTTCAAGCCATCTTCAGCAGCGTGCGGGGACGAAGGCGCATCGAACAAGTCGTCATAACCGTGAGCTTCCCCAAAAAGGTCGTCCTCATCCAGGTGCTGAGTTTGACCATCTTGTCTGCGCTCCTGTATTTGCGCCACCGACCCGCCAGCCCCGTATTCAGCATGTCCTGGGCTATCTAGGTCTTCAATCAAATCATCGTCGCTGATGTCCGCATAGTCTTTCGCGTCGGCATCCTTCTCGCCCGGGTGGAGTTCCTCGTCATTTGCTACATTCAGGAAATCGTTGAAATTGAGGCCGCCCTCGCCAACATCTCCTTCTTGCGCAAGCTGGAGGAGCTCGTCGTTCTCTGCTTCGGGGGGATTGATGGCATGCGGCATGATGCGCCGCGTTGAGCTCCAGGCTCATGAGCGAGTATCACTTAAGACGCTTCACTGGACAGCATAGTGAGGTGATGGAGTGCTCTAGCCAGCAAAGACAGCCTGGGATCTGAGGTTGGATGCACTGACTAGCCTCGACTTGTGGCCTTCAACTGCTGCTGAGCGCCGAGTTGTGACATGTGAGAAATGAGGCAGACTTGAGTGAGTGGGTTAGTTGAGTGCTGCTTTGTGCGTTTGCAGTGGATATTTAGGCCAAGGCTGCAAAATGGGGTGGTTGGCGTTCTGGTCACCGTGAAGACGTTGTTACTGTGGAGAGCGTGGAGAGACGCCAAGACTTTTGTCAATAGGTAAACGCACGCCTGCGCCTTGAGGTGGCTAACACTCGAAACGGACGACTTTGCTCGGTCTTTACAACTTGCGATTATTACTGTAAACGAGATATTTCAAATTCACGTTCAGTACGCAGAGCATGACACAACTACAAATACAAGCAAGCTCGAGCGTAGCCCTAGCGGAAGCATCCGACCATTATCTCACTACACGATAGTATCAGATTCTGTGACCCCGAGGGTCAACGTCTTCAACGGCGAGCTGTCTAGCAGTCTGCCTGGCCGACCATGCTTAGATGACAGTGATATCGCTATGCCGCGAGCCATGCCCTTTCCTCTTCGCCTCCACTCCAGCCTTCCTCAAGTCTGCGAGTCGCATCTACCATAGCCATCGAACTTCCTACTGCTGCTTTAAGCCTGACCTAGGAGTCTCTGATAGACCGACGGCCAGTAAAGCTCTTCTGACGCGCCTGACCGAGGATCTACAAATAAGCCTTACCCATTGAGCGCGAGACACCCAAAGAAAGCACACAGAGCCTGCATTCCCGTCAGACTAGTTTGGTTATAATTTGGCTTACTGACTTTACTTGCGCCCTTCATGCAATAATGGCAGACTGGAATGTGCTTGTTCTCGTTGGCATACACAGCAAGTTGATTTAGGTCGGATGTTCTTGGCAGGTAGAGTACGACATCTTTGGTCAGTTTTGCAAAGCCTTCATGGAGAGCTTTCAAGTTGTACGGTTCCATGGTCGAGAGATCAAACAAAGCTTCCGTCTTGTAGTTAGGTCCTAGAAAGCCAATTAGCTCAGCAGTCAAAACGTCTGAAAGGCGCACCAACCTCCCCAAGGAGGACTTGCAAAAATGATAGCCTGCTTTCCCATGCTCTTGAGTCGCTTTTTGAGGACATCAAAGCAGTCCCCTTCGATCCACCAAATCCTTTTCTCAACGCCATACACAGCCGCATTGTGCTTCGCACATTGAAGGACCTTTGCATCCTTCTCGACTGCGAAGATCTGGTCCCAGCGACCTGATCGCGCAAAGGCGATGGTGTTTCCACCGGCGCCCGCGAACGCGTCTATAAGGACCGTCTTACTGGGCGGCGCTGCTTCTGCAGCGTGTTTCGCTATCTTGCTAATTTTGGTGAATTTGATAGCTTGCAAGAGTGGAGGTAACCTACTTTGCTACAGGTTCTGGAGTGATTCCAAACCAGGCATCATCGGTCATCCAAATGCCATCCTCGTATTTGGAGAATATATTGTACCTTTGATGCCAATACCTGCTCCGCCAGGGCGTGTCAGCTCATTTTAGATGGACGAATTTGAGTGACGGACTTTTGTATATCCCAAGGCACTTCCTGCACATCCTCGTAGTGATGACAACCCTCTGGAGGAGTTTCGCCAGCAGCCGCCATGATGCTGCGTGGGCGTGCTGAACCATAAACAATGCAAGCAGATTGCGGTACGCACTACATGTCGTTTCCGAGTTGAGGCAGACGGTCTCCACCGCTTTCACCTCCTGCTCACACTTCACAGCTTCATAAGGTGATGGGGTCCGGAAGCCTTTACGGAGGACCTACTAGGTGAAGGTTTGGGCGGCGGTGAGGTCACCTTATCGATAGAGAGGTTGGCCCGCTCCAACTTGTTTACAGTAGGTAGGTAGTAACGTGCTAGAGGGTGTTTTGGAATCGGGGGGGTTATGGAATCCTGCTTACTAAGCCTATATAAATAGTTACTACTAGCATTCTAATTACCTATTTAGGTAATAGTAAAGCTATTTAATTAGCTATTTTATATATAAATCTTAAAGATTAAGCAGTAGTAGATCTATATTATTATAAATGCTCTAAGAAGTACTAAATTTAACCTCCTTACTATTTATATTCTACTTTATACTCTTTATAGTATCTCCTATAGTAAATTAGCTAGTAGTAATATAATTCTTTTAGTCCTTACTATCCTCTTTATCTTAAATCTCCTTATTTAAATAAGTACTTATATTAATATACTAGGTTATAATAACTTATATAGCACCTAACTCTATCACTCTACTTATAATACCTTATTCTATACTCTTATTACCTATACTTTTAGTATCTTTATAGATAGTAGCTTATTCTTCTTTACCTCCTTTACTTTATCCTACTAGTAATACTATTCTACTTCCTCTAGAGATAGTACTCTTATATTAATCTACCACTTATTCTTTTATTTCTTAGCTATTTTAGTATATAGCTACTTCTAAAGTAGATCGTTCTCTTTAGATAGAATTATATTATATACTTCTAACTTTACTATATAATTAAGTAAGTTAATAAATAGTATCCTTTATAGTATTAGTAAGTAGTTATTTACCTAGTTAGCCTTTATAGTAATCTTATAATAAGTCCTTAGTATTTTAGGTACCTAAGGTAGTTTAATCTTATATTCTTTACCTATTAAGTTCTAAATAAGAAGTTATAAGACCCTTACTACTACTACTTCTAGTTAAAGGACTAGATAGAGCTAATTAAGTACTTATTAGGGATTAAATAGAGTAATACCTACTATAGTAAAAGCTAATTCTATATTACCTAGTATAAGTACTTACTTATAGATATTAATATATATTATAATAAAGGCTTTCTTTAAGACTACTAATACTCCCTAGATTTACTTAAGGTATAGTACTTCCTTAGTATATACCTTTAATACTAAGCTAAATAAACCTATATTAAGTAGCTAGAGGAGGTATATTAAGTAAGGTAGAAGGTAGAGAGCTATAATATTATTATCCTAATAGAATTTAATAAACTTATATATAATATAAGAGTTATATCTATTAAGGATTAGTTGTCACGATCTGATATTAGGGCTAGGAGTTTAGGGTCTAGATTATTATTAGGCTGAGGGCCAGAAGCTTATAAGGGGTTTTCCCTCCGACTCGTGTATTCTAGCTTCCTCTCTCTATGCTTCGTCTTGTCTATCTAGCTAGGTATTACCTACAGATAATCTATAGTCTCTATATCTATTCTATATCCTAGTCTAGGTCCCTAGGCTACTTAGCCACCAACCTTAATATTACAAAGCGTCCCTTACTCTACTACCCTAGATAGATACTAGGTCCTAGGACCTATCTATCTACCGCAGCTTTGCTATAGCAACTACACTTTTAAATCTAATTTTATAATACCCTATTAAGCCGGAAACGTTTACTTCTATATTTTAAAACAACCCTGAGAACCTCTAGACAATTATCGCGACGCTCCGCTCCCTATCTATTAAAGTCTTAGTATAGAATAGTTAACTCTAAATAGACGTCTAAAACCTACGTGAATAAACCCACTAATTATAAGTTAATAATTAAACCTATCACGAATATAATATCCGACTCTAAGCCGATATCTAGAACCTCTAAGAACAACTCCAAGCCTCACAGCTAATTTTATAGATACCCTCTACTACCTCTACCTAATTTATAACCTAATAATCCCAGGCACCTATCTAGGACAAGCCTATTAGGGTCACACTTTTAGAACGCCTTCCTAACCTAGTAGAATTTACAGGGGATTGTCAGGACTTTAAATAATTTAAGAGCTAGATTTATAATAAGATAGTAGCAAATTTGGACCGGTATACTACACTATAATAGCGTATAGTTTATATCTATAGCCGACTTACTAGGGTAGCTTATAGTCAGATTTTACCCTATCTAAAGGAGGGTATTACTATACTTAGAGACTATAAAGATATTTTAAACACCTTAGAGATAGTATTTAGTGATCTGAACCGCGTTGTAAATACACAAGCAAAACTCTTCTAATTATACTAAAAGAATTAAGAGTTTAGCGCCTTTCTCGTAGAATTCCAACGCCTATATTTAGAGGCGGACTATCTAGAAGGTGCTCTAGTTATCTTACTAGAGCAAAATATCTCGTAGGAATTACGCTCACTACTTATTTCAAGTCCACCACCGTCCTAAGAATTTAAGGACTTTATAAAGCATTTATAAGATCTTAATAACCGTCTACGTCAATTCCAAGCACCCCTTAGATAACTATCTAGGGCGGTTAATAATACTCCGTTCCGTCCTAGGTCTCCTAGTCCTACCGTCCCGTTTATACTGTTCTGTCCGGCCTCTACGACTTTATAAACACCTATTCCTACTACTAAACTAATAGATTTATCTCGTACTAGAAATTGTGCTAAGGTATCTAAATCTAAATATAAGTATTATCGTTAATATAGACTGTACTTTTATTATAGTGGTTAATATATAAGAGTCAACTGCCTAAATCAACCTCGCCGTTCTAGTCCTAGTCCTTCACGTTATTCCCGTTTGGCTTTACTATAGAGATTCTACGCCTAGGTTACCACGTTATATTCTATATCCCCTATAGTTCAAAATTCTATAGCTTAAATACTATATCTACTAACACCACCTAAGTCTAGGTTATACTAGACTAGTGCTAGGCGCCCTAAGAGTCTAAAGTCGGAAAACGGTGTGCCCCTAAGAAGAGTCTCATTTAGGGGCTAGTGAGTATAGAATCTATATCCCTTATAGAAGAAGAGCTTTATAGTAAAAGCCCTATCTATAACTATAAAATTACTATAGGGATAAATACGTTTTATGTCCTAGCGCTCTATAATACTGGTGCCGCTTGCTACGCTTTAATTGATAAAGACTACGTCTAAGAACATAAGATACCTACGTTTAAGCTAAAGAATCCCCAGAGCGTAGCCGCCTATGATAGCAGAGTTATCTACAACGCACTTACTACTGCTATTTAGGCCTTATCACTTACGCTTGGGGACTCTAAGGCGTTCTACACGGAAAATAATACTGTCTTACTTATTACTAAGTTGTCTAAGTACCCTATTTCTATTGGAACTAAGTGGTCCTACATTCACGACTCTATATACTAAGGGGGGGATCACACGTTGCGGTTTATATTATACTATTATCGAGACCATTGTCGAGTTTCTAAGTCACCCGTTACGCCTTATACTATTGTCCAAGCTCCGACCTCTTACTACGGTCCTAGTGAAGAGGACTTAGTTCGAAGACCTAAGAGATCTATATCCTTCCGGCTGCGTCAAGTTGAAACGACCACGCTACGCTCTATCTTACGCTCTTAAGGGTCTACTAGGTCTAAAAATATAGTATATTAGTGGGATGATACTATTCCTTAAGAACCTAAGCATGAGAAAGTCAAGCAAAAGAAAACCAAGAAGAAGCCTACAGCCTATCCACTAGTACTATAGGCTATACACTAGAATCTAGACCTACCTATCCTAGATATAGCCTAAATAAATACTGTGGTATTTACTATACTAGCAAGACGTAGAACCTGTGAAATATTCTCAGTTACTATAGCCGATATTGAAAAGGCTTTAGCGCCAAAGCCTAATATCGATCCTAAGACGTTACTACCTAAGGAACTCTACGACTTTCTACCGGTATTCTCTAAGCAGGAGAGTGACCGACTACTGCCGTACCGAGTCTACGACCATGACCTAGTCTTAGAGCCAAATTCGAAGCTACCTACGTCGAGTCTTTATGGAATGTCCCAAGGGGAACTACAAGTCCTATAAAAATACCTAGACGATTATTTACAGAAGGGATTTATCTATCTAAGTTTATCACCTATTACTTCACCTATCTTATTTGTTAAGAAACCTAGTAGTGGGTTATATTTCTATATTAACTACTGTAGATTAAACAATATTACAGTCAAGAATTAGTATCCTTTACTATTAATTCAGGAGATATTAAATCGCCTATTAAGAGCAAAGTACTTTATAAAATTAGACGTGATTGCCGCGTTTAATAGAATCCGGATCAAAGACGGTCAAGAATGGCTTACAGCATTTAAGATATATTTTAGCCTATTTAAATACCTAGTTATACCCTTTGGACTTGTAAATGCTCTAAGCACTTTTCAGTATTATATTAATGATGTCCTCTTTAAATATCTAGACCGCTTCTGCACCGCCTATATTAACGACATCTTAATATATAGTAACTCACTAGAAGAGTATAAGGAGCACGTCCGGCAAGTTCTTACTAAGCTACAGGCGGTAGGCCTTTAGATCGATATCACTAAGTATAACTTCTACGTCTAGGAGGTCAAATATCTCGGATTAATTGTATCTATATCTGGGATTAAAATGGACCCTGCTAAGATATCCGCTATTGTTGACTGGCCTACTCCAAGGAACGTTAAAGACGTCTAGGCATTCCTAGGCTTTGCAAATTTCTATCGAAGATTTATTTACGGCTTCTTAAGGATTGTCTATCCACTCTACCGGCTTACTAGGAAGGACGTTAACTTTGAATGGACAGATAAATGCCAGGAGGCGTTTGACAAG
>JAGFMK010000089.1:0-88349 GCA_021030975.1 Lichenothelia convexa
GTGTAAGGTTGGACGGGGTGGGGGAGGGTGGAGAGGACGGTTTGGGGCGTCCAGTGGGAGTTTTGCGCGGCGGAGGATGTGAGGATGCCGGAGTTGGGTTCTGGAACACGTTAGTAAATGATTGGGGAGAAATGAGTTGTCATTCACTTGGTGGTTCATTCATTTGTACTGCGTTCTCGATTGGGGCGCCATTGCTGACGCTGTTGCTGGTCATTGTTGGGTTGGAGAAAAGAGAATTCGAGGCTCGCACTCAGAGGACGCTGATGGTGGAGTTGAACGGTGATATGAGATACTTTTATGTACAGGTTTCAACTGTGGTCAGTTTGATGCTTGCTAAACGGCGTATTGCATTTGCATACAGTCACAGCATGTCAACAATCAATGTCAGATCTTCAGGTACCCGCACGCGTCTATTGGTCCATCTGCTAGGGCTGACCTGGATCTAGAAGTACCTACCACTCCTACCTATTATTTCTGTCTCTCATCTCGACTGCCGAAGCTACAACTACCTCCACGTTAAACAGTCAACTACCATCAAGCAACGACGTGGGAAGCCTTCCTATGATGGTATCTACTCTTAATGAGCACAATGTTTTCCATCCATATTAGTGCTGCAGGCCAGATTGAGAATGCACGTAACAGCATAAGCCACTAACCGTTTCGAAGGCTCCTTCTGTAAACCTCAAGCAGTCAAGCGAGTTTTGTGCACGCTTTGTTCCGCTTGGTTTCTTTGATTAGTTGGGTTGGTTTATGAAATACCAAACAACAGCTTCTGACGGGAAGTCTAACAAACTCCAAGAGTTTGCAGGAGACTCGAACTCAGCGTGTAATTAGAGACGAATTTACGACACGGGCGCAAGACATATGTACGGAGCTAAATTCGAACTATGTACTTTACTACACTTTTGAAGTTACGCAGACCCCAAAAGTTTGAATTCATCATGAGGTCAACCGGTTCCTGATACTACAAGGCCGAAGATAGCGAGAATGCTGCACCGTCTTCTGACAAGGCAATAGAGCGTGAAGTTGACATGCTTGAAGACGATCATGGTATGCATACAAAAGAACCACTCTGACGCCTTCTGCTTTCGTATTGACAAGTTTGCCAAACGATAAAAGGAAGCTATACAAGAACCCCATCTGTCGTAGTTCGATACCAGCGCCAGTCACGAATGCAATCTACGCTCTTTCATCCATTTAAAAAAGGATAAAGGTCGACGTCAGACTTTGTAGGAGTGCTGCGCTTGTAGCGTACAACTTGTACTGTTCGGTAGAAAGCGTCCGGAAGGCAAGGTGTCCGCTGATCTTTTCCATGATGCTTACTATATCACTTGAGAACCAACCCCTAGCCTTCATGGTCTGAGCTTTGCTGAAGCTCGCAAGACGGGTCGATCGGGCAGGGAGTGCTTGGCTGTCGGAGTGACCATCGAGAAGCCGGTCAAGGCTCACGGTGCTTGCCTGGGTTGACAGCAGGCGTTGATGTTTGCCATAAAACGGAGGCCTGATAACCGTAACGTAGGCTGAGGCAATCACCTCCGCTATTTTCGCTCCGCGTGTTCTGCGAGCATCGAGAAACCGTTGATAATAAACCGCTCTGTTGCTGGTCAAGCGGGGTGATAATCCTAAGAAGACCCATTGTGAAGGTGCATGGTTCCTGTTGCGCAAGTTCTAGATCTAGACGTCTCGCAGTAAGTCGAATCGTAGATTTTAATTTGAGTCTGCATTGACCCAACATAGCTACGGTAATCACTCGAATCGAGCTGCATCCTTGGGTGGGAGGTGAATAGAAATTTTCAGCCGCTATGCTCCACGGTGTATTATCTGTGAGCCAGCTCGTTGTAAGGAGTTTTATCCTCTCTTCAATGATGCTTTGCATTATCCGGACCACGCGAAGTGGCAAGAGTTTGCCCTAGTAGAATCGCGCCTAGCGGCTCGGTTCTCGACGCAAGAAGCTATTACCGTCGTACAACGTCGTCTTGAGCGCAAACAACGGCAAAGGCGCGAAAGGTTTTAAACCTTGTACCGATCCACAAGCTCATAGCCTTCCTCGTTCGGCCTTCTCCAGAACAGCAACCGTCGCCTTGGTTGACCTCTGGACGAGGTGGCAAGCATGAGTTTTCCGTAGAGCCACCAAGCTGTCCCGAAGACCAGGCCGCCGAGCATGAAGCCAAGTATGGTGAGAAACACCCAGTGATTAGCCATCTATGCCATCGTTAGCCTCGTCAGCGCCGATGTTTGCTAACTGGGAGTGATGTACCCAGAAGATAAGCTTAACATCCCAGCCATGCCAGCTACTACCGCGATGATACGTAAAGAAACTCCAAGGATGGTCATTAATCTCGTCAGGAAACAGTATTCTTAGCCTTGCGCTATCTGCAGGCCCATCGACGTTGTAGTGCCGCCACATTATGCTGAGGAAAAGAGGGCCTGTGGAGGCCATGATCGTGACGTAGGGCAGGAGCCAGTTGCGGTTGTACTTGGGTAGGGCATCAATTACACGGAGGAAGAAAGGATGTCGCGGCACTGCACCCATTACATCGTTCGAAATGCCAGTGGGTATCGTGCGGCGGAGCCATGCTGGGTAGGTAAGGAGAGGATCTAATCGCCTGTTGCAGCCCTATGTCCTTCGTTAGCTCAGCTCCTGGGGTATGAGGTACGAGATACGAACATTGTCCAAATCTATATAAGTTCCACCGTAGTGCGCAAGCACGAAGTAACGTATCACGTCGGCTCGCTGTATAGGGAATGGATAGCTGTCGAATGTCTCGAGGAACCACGGATACCTAGATCGCGTCAGCAGATGTTCCCTAAGTGCATTTCGAGAAGCCTTACTCAGACGCGATGAATTCTCGGGACTTCGCATCCGTCCACAGCTGTTATGTCCTCTAATCAGCTCACGTTCTCAGCCCGAATCGAATGGGTTTCGCACAATGTACTCATAATCCGTGTGTAGCTCTATGCAGCTCCGCTGAGCCTCCTGCCAGTTCGCTGGTATACTCTCGTTGATATACGTTTGATGTATTATCCTTGGTATGATCTGCGGTTGCTCATGTATGAGAGTCGAGTTTGGCGCTGGGAGCTCGGCGCGTGAGATTTGGTCTCCGGATCCGTCGACAACGAGTAGCGACAACAGCGTCCAGACACTATGTAACAGAAAAGATACAATGATTAGGTTGATAATGAGGAAGACAACGACGGCTCGTCGCATTTCGGGAAATTCGAGTTGGGTGTCGAAGCTGTTAAGCAGAGAAAGTTGAGGTAGTCAAACGTTCAGCCACCGAGGAATGTCCCTAGTACTGAGACGGCATCGTGAATATGGACAAAGAAGTAGGATCGTATGAAGACCAGACACAGGAAGGATCAAGTGAAGGTAAAGGAGTGGAAAAAGCACAAGCTGCAAAAGGAAGGAGCGACTGGTTGTAGTATAGAAGGTGGGCAATGGAAGTAATTTGAGGCGCAGTATTGCTACCAGTACTAAGTGAGACACCACTTGCATGGGCCAGGCGATACCTACTGTATCGATTTCAGGGTCCGGCTAGCGTTGCGCTTTGCAAAAGTCGGAGCACAAATCACCCAAAAGTAACGGCTGTCGGGGACCGAGGCGCAACCACCGAACTCCACATCTTCAGGAGGACATATTCCACCGAAGTGTACCGGAACCTGCAGAAGAGCAGAATAATCACAATCCATATCTTATTCGAGGCAGGACTACCTAGAACAACCAAATGGTAATGCAGCCTCCGTTTCTGGAAGGCTTCAGTACCACTTCCGGCGGGCGATATGCCAGGACACTTGGTACGCATTGCTAGATAGTCCCCGGCCTACCTTACCTTACGAGGATTATGGACCGAACTGACGCGCGCGCGAGCCACTCCAAAGATCAAGCGAAGACGGCCAGGCAGATCCAGATACTGATGCAGATTCGAGTTATGGAACGGATTCCACAGATACCGACATAGACGCCGGCGGCCATCAGGTGATAGACGCGCCAGCGTTGCCCTTTGGAGACGAGGACCATCCACCCGAGTGTTATCTTAGACAGCTGGAGGAGATCAACGACTCCGAGTTTACAAAGGAACTCTACACTTGGGGGAGCCTCCTCCTCCTCGACCGGATAGAAGAACAGTAGCACCAATGAGTCGCAGCTTCTTCGGCATAATGTGTACTGGACGGCCAGGAGATCGAAGGAGCTGTAGGTACTGCAACTGCATCGGAAAAGATCTTCAAAGAAGTTACCGTGCTTGCCCTCAAACTCCTGGACGGCTTCTTCAACTGGATACTGCACCAGCGCTAGCTAGTTATAAAAGTATTTTGATAGGAGCGAGAGTCTGAAACGGCGTTTTAAGCAATATCTATACCGTATAGGGAAAGCCGAATTATATAGAATATAGATCCCGATCGTTATAATAGTTTAGACCTTATTTCAATCTAAAAAGCTATTAACTAGGGCGCTTATATATATCAAAGTAGATATCTACTAGAATATAGACTTAGTTATAGTATATTATAAAATATAAAGGGATTAACTCTTAAAATACTATTACTATTATAAGTAGCTTAAAAGCTCTATTTAAATATAGCTATATTAATATAATTCTAAAAAGAAAGCCTAGTGGTATATTATATACTGGTAGTTATATACTTTACCAAGTTACTATAATATAACTATCTAATGTTTAGGAGGCACTGAGGCTACCCTCTAGCGCTCGCGGGATTACCGTTTATTATTCGGTATTACCTAGGTACTCGCTATCGCTTTGGAGGACGGGTCTGCATCGCTCGGAGCTTACTCTCTACCGCTCGGACACTTGCTTTCTATCTGTCAAGAAATTTTCCTCTACCGAACGGAGGACAAGCTCCTATCATTTCGGTAGGCTTCATCGTACGCGGGTTACCCAACATCGTACGACGAGTTACCCATTATCATATGGAAGTTAAATGCTATCGGACCGAACTTGAAAATGTGCTAGATCCCGGGTTAGGAATAGCAACTACCGGAATGAGACAGCAGCGGCGAATGCGCCTATAAATGGCTATCTGAAGCCACTTTTGGTCACCAACGGGAGAAGTGTCTTTCCGTGAACGTAAGTCTCCATACTTGATTTACGACGAGCAGTTGTCTGCGCATCACGGAGATCAGATTCAGAGGGGAAAGTCGTTGAAACCATCACATCCTCTCCTTGTCGAATTCTTGATTTCATCCTCCACTACAGGATCCAACAATGCCGTCAAGCACAACCTCACAGCTCGAAACGCCTTTCACCACCGCCGCCCTCGACAGCGATATAGCCTTCTGGCGGTCCTATATTGCTGCCCGTCCCACACCGACAAAGGACTTCTTCGACCTCATCAACAAGTACCACAAGGGCCACGGCGATCCCCGCACTGCCGTCGCGCACGATGTCGGTACCGGCCCAGGGAATATCGCGGCAAGGCTGGCGTTGTATTTTGATCGTGTTGTGGGCTCGGATGTGAATGATAGTGCGTTGGCTGCTGCTCCAGCGCTGGTTCCGCCGGAGCATCTTGAGCGGACGACTTTCGTAAAGTGCCGTGCTGAAGAGCTTGCTAGTGGAGCAACCTCGGAGGATATCGGAGTAGGAAAGACTGATCTTGTCGTTGTGAGCGAGTGCATGCCCTTGCTCGACGCTCCGAGGGCGCTGCAGGCTTGCCATACGTTGCTCCGCCCAGGAGGTACCCTCGCCATCTACTTCTACGGACGGCCAATCTTCGCCGACGGCGACGCGGCCGCCTGCGATGCGCTCTACGAGCGCATCGCCACGCGCATCTGCAGCTTTCTCCTCCCCTTCAAAGGCACGCCCGGGTTCCCCTTCCACGCTCGCGGTGCCGAGGCGCTAGTCAGCTACTTGGATAACATCGCCATACCGTCGGAAGGCTGGGAGAGTGTGGAGAGACACAAGTGGAACTGTGATCACCCTCTCCTGTTCAACGGTAAGGAGGGATTTGACTTTGAGTTCGCGCCCGTGGATCGAAGGCGCGAGGAAGAGACGTCCAGGGACGTGATTGATCGGGAATTTTGGGCGGAGGAGTGGGATGCTGAGCGGGTGAGGGCTTATTTGGGTTCGGTTTATCCAAACTATCGTAAGAAGGCCGGTGAGAGGTATGGTGAGGTTGAGGAGATGCTGAAGGAGCTTCGGGCGGCGATGGGCGGGGGGGACTCGAAGAGGAGGGTTAGTTTCCCTGTTGTGCTGATCTTGGCGACGAGGAAATGAAGTGCCGCTACCGTTTCCAAGACTGTCCTCTCGAACAATGGGAAATCTACATGGGCTAAGATCCTACTCCAATGCCACTGCGTGCGACCAACCGCTACTCCTGCCCCTCCGAAGGAGCAGATGCGTACAATTGCTCTTATAGAAATGTGCAATGGATCAAGCCTTCGCATGCAGCAGACGTGTCTACGAATGAAAGCCATGTTTTATCCAAGTACATATGCAGTCTATGATGAGATGAATTCTTTGACACTTCATCGCCTTATCTCTCCTGTCACAACTCGGTAACTTACTAATGTTACTAAATGTGTATACAAAAATTGGTCGTTGATCTCATTGCCCCGGATGAGGCGTGAGTCTGCTTATGGTGTGAGATTCGAATGATGCAGTAACCGTCAGAAAGCGGTGTGAGATGCTGTGCCCTCTTAGGACACGATCACGTCGATAAGCTTCGCTGATTTTGAGGAGGCTCCCCGCCCTTTCCGCTGCTTCAAAGGCAAAACTTTAGGTCACGTCTAGGGTGTCACCCCCAGGCCCAAGAGAAGGGAGGGCAAGAATAGCACTCGGAGTTCAAAGCCTCGCTTAGGACAGGGCGCGCTATCACCTCCGACGCCGAAAGTGCTGCCCGGAGATCGGAGCACGGGCGGAGCCGTGGATAAATATCTGATTGGTAGGACAATACTATGGGATAGTAAGCGGCAAGTCTCCAATAATCAACGAACGACCTCATATAATGTGTCGCACCAGTCAGTAATAATTGCCCTCGGCCAACCCGTACCCCACAGACGATCTGTCGATCTCCGGGCAGCACTTTCGGCGTTCAGAGGTAATAGATAAACACCTAGCTGGTTCGATAGTAGTAAAATCCTGCCTTTTAATTTTTAATAGGGTAGTAAGTAGTAATAAAGCCTAATTTGTAAATTAAGATAGGCTATTAGACTAATTAGTAAATACCCTGTTTCTAATATACCCTTTTTGTTCAAGTCCGTCATTTTAACTCACCTCTAAACTCGGATTTAAGGAAGCAGCCAGCGGGCCGTTGGGGGTCTTTGCGCTCGGAGTTAGAGGTCCACCTCCGCATTACGCCTCCAGTGTCGATCTCCACTCCCCTTATCTAACCCCAGGTTTCGTCGCAGTAAGTAATCTCGCGGGCCGCTGAGTTAGCGTCTTGCACCCTGCATGTCCTTCGCCGACCTCCGACCTCATCGCTCTCCGACATGTACTGTAGTTGAAGCGCTCGTTTTCGCTGGGAAATCTTCAGCCTCTAATTGGACACCGAGACGAGGGAACCAAGGGATCGACAAGTAGCAACATGGGCGGGCAGCGTGTTTGCAAGTGTTTACTTTCGGCGGGCGATTAGGCGCCCCTTGGACCGGAGCGGCTGTGGGGACCTACTATATCTCCTAACGAAATTCATCCACCTTCAATGACTTCACCCAGCCCCAGGAATCAGACGCAATCGTTTGAAATCCTTGGAAGCTTGGAAGCGTGCAAAGCAATCACCCCACAGGACACGCCAACACCACAACGGACACCGCAAAGGACACTGAAAACACCCCAAAACCGCAACTAAACCCCAATACAATGCCCCCAGGACCCCCTGCCCCCAAGAGCCTGCTTGGCAGACACCGTCTCCTCGCACCCACCGCGTCCGTTCGTGTCAGCCCGCTCTGCTTGGGCGGCATGAGTCAGTCAATCCATCATCAAACCCATGTTTCAGTGCAAGACTGACGGTGTTCAAGGCTTGGGCACTAACTGGGGAAAACTGATGGGTGAATGCACCAAGGAAACGGCGTTTGAGCTCCTGGACACCTTTTACAACCTCGGCGGTAACTTCATCGATACCGCCAACGTCTACCAATACGGTCAGAGCGAGCAATGGATCGGCGAGTGGATGCAGAAAACTGGCCGCCGCTCCGAGATGGTAATTGCTACCAAATACACCTTGAGCCCTATGGGCATGAAGCCAGTGCAACAGAGCAACTTCGGGGGGACCGGTACCAAGAGCATGCACATGGCCATTGAGTCCAGCTTGAAGTATCTCCAGACCGACTATGTTGATATCGTACGAGCAAAGTCCCAACTCGCAATCACCATAATGTAAGCTGACCCGAACGCAGTACTATGTCCATGCCTGGGACTTCGCTACCCAGATACCGGAGTTGATGCAGTCCCTCAACATCTTGGTCAATCAGGGCAGAGTCCTGTATCTCGGTATCAGTGACACGCCTGCTTGGGTTGTTACGAAGGCTAATGCCTACGCCCGTGAGCATGGCTTGCGTCCGTTCTCCATCTATCAAGGTCGTTACTCTGCGCTAATGCGAGACTTGGAGCGTGATATTATCCCAATGTGCAAGGACGAAGGCATGGCGGTTCACGCTTGGGGCGTACTAGGCAGTGGTATGTTTATGTCTTCCTTACAGTCACTTAAAACCTTGTGTTGACAATATGTAGGCTATTTCAGGTCGCCTGACGCCCCAGCAAAGCAAGGAGGCCGTCAAACTGCCCACGTTCTGACTGGCCGGGAGGAAAAAGTGTCTGCAGTTTTGGATCGTGTTGCGAGGCGTCACAATGTCCCCGTCACGGCTGTTGCCCTTGCGTACGCGTTGCAGAAAGTAAGCTACATGTCATCCGAACTCATATTAGTCTGGCACACTAACTTCCTTGCCCCAGACCACATACATGTTCCCAATGGTCGGCGGTAACAAAGTTGCTCATCTCAATGCCAACGTCGAAGCTCTTAGCGTGAAGCTCACCGCTCAGGATGTCGCGGAGATTGACAAGGGATATGACTTCGATCTCGGCTTCCCGCACAACTTCATCAATATGGCCGGCTATGCTCCTGGAGGACCCCAAGACGTCTCCTTCCTTGCTGGCATGGGCAATTTTGATTATGTTGCACCTCAGACTGCCATCAAGCCACATCAGGGAGAGCTTACGGCAGCTTGGAAGGCTTAGGTGTGATGTGCATGTGAATGGATCGGCCACGGACAAACAGGAAAGGCGAAGCAAGGCATAGATGATAAAACAAGCAGATAGTATGGTATTACAGACGTTTGACATGCAACAATTTTGTATCCGTTACCATGACAGTGTGTACGTAAATCTGCCGAGAAACGGTTTGCTCATTGACGACGTTACTTTACCATTGGAGTCGAGCTTCGTTGACCAACGAATGCTGTGCGCACAGGAAATATCTCTCCCGCGTGCTAATTAGGACAACATGCACCCACAACGTCTCTATCCGCGGGGATCTTCATCAACTTCCTCCATCGGTGCAGCAGTTCCGCATTTGAATCCGCCAACCAAATCTGCGAAAGGCCAGCCGTACCTTATTTTCAAGGTTTACAGTCTCCAGACGATCTGAGTACAGGAGGCGCGGCCCCACCCGAACGAACTCACCCTTGCTTCCTGCTTCTGCAATTGCAGGTTAAAAATGTGAAGGGTTGACGTTAAAGAAGGTAATATCGAGCCTTGAGCGAAAAGATCACACCTGCACTTAGCGCAGATGCATTAACAAAACTCCAAGGGAAAAAGTTGAATGGCTAAGCTCTTACTGTCGTAACGCCACCTTCATTGCAGACTTAAATCTAACACAAACTGAGTAGAGTGACAGATCTAGTTTAATTCTACATATCTCGAGCTATTTAGCATATTTGACGCCGTCCGCCTCTCGAATATCCTTCGCTGCTCTGTGCGCAATGGCATATACGCCTGCCTGTGGATGACACGTTGGTGGAGTAGGGAAAGTACTGACATCAACCACCCGTATACCTTTCAGACCCTTGAGTCTCCAGTCGCTGTCTAGGGCTTTGCCTATTGCTACGGTGCCCAGCGGATGATGGAAAGAAAAGGACTGCTGCTGGATTGCAGCCCAAATGTCCTCGTCTGTCGTCACGTTCGCGCCTGGATAGAACTCCTGCACGACAACCGATTCGAGCTCAGCTGATGCCAAGATTTCGCGAAGCTTTTTGTACGACCAAATCATCGCCACTTTGTCGGCGTCGGAGCCGTAATAGTTGGAGTAAATGAGTGGGTCGTCGCGGTAGTCAGAGGAATTGAGAGTGACGTAGCCGGCGGCTTCCGGCTGCACAAGGCTTGCCCACGCAGTGATGACGCTTATATTCGCCGCAGCGCGGTCAAACGGTACAGTGCTGTATTCGATCAAGATATGTGGACGATCTTGAGGGAGGGAAGTGTAGTGGGTGCCGTTCAATCCTTCGAACACTGAATCTGGGATGCGAAAACCAGCGTACACAAGGCCGTTGTTCCATCCGAGCGGACCAGATGCATTGGCCGCATACTGTTCCTTCGCCAAAGCTGCCTCAGTAGCGTTCCGAGACCACTGCCAGACGGTTAGCACGTCGTCCGTTACCTCGACCTCGATACTGCCAAGGTGGTGATCGTACAGACTGGCCCCGACGGCAGGAATATCTGCAACGACCGGGATACCGAGCTCTGACAATCGGTCCTTTGGTCCAATACCAGAAAGCATGAGCAGTTTTGGGGTGTTTATCGCACCGCCGCTAACAATGATCTCATTCGCCGCCATTGTGTACGTTCCGTTGTTCAAGGTGTTCAGATAGGTGACGTTCACGGCGGTCCGCCCCGAGAATCCTATGTTGTGGACCCAGGCATCGTGGATCATTTGCACGTTTGGCCGGTTCTCTATTAGCAACCCGAAACTGTTGCGAGGGTAGGATCTGGTTCTGTTGGAGACGCGAATCGTCTCGTGGCCCAAATCAAGACCAATTCCGGTCCCGTCGGTCATGTCAATCTCGTCCAGGTCGAGTGCAAATTTCACTGCCTTGGCAAAGGGCAGGTCGAACCCAGTCAAGCCACTTGAGCGGGTGACTTCCAACGGACCATCTCCGTAAACGGTGGTGTTCACAAACTGGCTGTAGTCCGCGGGTTGATACGTATAGTGGCTCGTCGCCTTGAAGTCCTCAAGCAACGACTTCCAAGCTAGGCCAGGGTTCCCAGAGAGTTCTGCCCATTCATCGAAAACCGAAGCTGCACCACGGCAGTAAGCCATACCATTGACGGCGCTGCCACCTCCGAAGACGCGGCCCTGCGATAAACCGGGTGCCTGGCCTCCCAGATTAGGGTCTGGCTGTGAGGTGTAATTCCAAACGTACTGTTGGATCTCTATATAATAAGCGGGAGCTAGGTCTCCATCAGCAGAATTCTTTCCGTCTCGTTCGAGTATGGGTGAATTACTATTGATCAAGCTTGAGTTAATGCCATCCGGTCCAGCTTCAAGAAGAACAACGTGGGTGTGTGGATTCCGAGAAAGCTGCTCTGCAAGCACAAAGCCTGCTGGTCCTCCGCCCACGATCACGTAGTCAGTACTGCCGGCGAACCTGTGCGCTGCTGCTGAAGATGCGGCTGCTATGGCGAGCAAGCCTTTGGGTAAAAGAAGATTGGGTTTCATAGCTTTCGCTAACTTAAAGATGTTGTAACGAAGAGTGGCTGACGTACTAAATTATGAAAGCCGTACGCGTGGACATGCCTGATTTATAGTCTATCAATATAGTTTTTCAAGGACAACTGCGCACAACTCCGTGCGTCCCGCTTCGAAGGATCGGGCCACGTCCGGTGTAATTTGGGAGTTCCTGCCATGGTAGACCAGGATATCTCACATACGTCACGTCGCGTGGAAGAAGGGACATATACCCTGCCATGAAGCACATCTAGAGAACGCCTGCCCTAACATCTGACGGTGCTTACCCCTACTTCTCTCGGACGCCGATGAACTTTTCGATCGGAGATCAGTCCTCGGCATGGGGAGGCAAAAACTTGTTCTTGATTGGTCGATCACTACGAACACTTGGGTACATTATTTGGTGCTGAAACCAGGTAATTGGGGCATCCAGGGCATCGTAGCTTGGTTTCAACCACTATCACCTGGATTTATTACTAAAAGTGTTGCTCGGAGAATCGGCAGATCGTCCAGCGCCGCGGGCATACCCGAGCAGTACCACTGATTGGCTCTCATAATTAGGAAATGGTGAATGTGGTCATAAAGGAATTGATTGATTGAAGACTAATACCGGGGAAAAGACTGAATATAGGTGGGCGGCAGCCACGTAATTGCAAGAACATAAAAATCTGCTATTGGCATGACGTATTCCAGCATAGCTTCTCAATGTTAGGAATATTATTAAGTGTTATTGGTAAAAAGAGTGCAAGCCTTGCATAAGGCGGGTATGTCTTCTCCAGCTTTACCTCGGGGTCACCTTTAACGTCTTCTGAGTTGGCATAGTATACCACTACTCTGGCGTCACTTCGACCGAACTCAATTGCCATATCAGCGCCGATACCGCGGCCCTTAACTTGTGACACGTGCGCCTTACCGTCAAGGCGGTGCGGCCATATGTACGAGGAGCGGACCGCAATGGAAGAAGTCGAAAATAGGCTTAAATTCTTGTCCGCGCTTGGACAATAGGCAATGATAGCTTCGAGGAACGTTGTAACATTGATTGTCCAACCGATGGAATCTCCTAGAGCAAAAACTGAGAGAAATTGTCAATATGCCACGATCCCCGCGGCTTCGCCTCCGCCAGCGCTGGTCGCGTCTTTGTAAGATTCGAGGTGAAAGTTGAACGAACATACATCGGTTGCGCATTCCAGAGTTTTCCGGAAGCCGCTCAAAGGTCATGGCGATCGGCGTATGGCTGGTATCGAATCTCAAAGGCAACTGTAGCGTTACTGCTCGAGCGAAGCTTATTGACTGGCACCAGCCGTCCCATTCTATCTTTCACGCTACTTAGCATATCAATCACCTCCAATGCCTCGATTTCCCGCTCGTTGGCCAGTTGAAGCAGAGAGAGGTCCCGCAGGCGCGCTATTGCATCCACACCGGGGTCTACAGTGCCAGGTTCTGGAAGCAGGCGCGCAATCAGCACAAGTGTAGCAGAGCTATTCGCGCGAAGCACGCCAATATGCGCCCTCAGCTCGGCAGTAATGCCTTCGAGTAGTGTCTCTGAAGGCACTCCGGACGAGGCCGAGGGCATATGGAGGATGTAAACGGCTGCATCATGAACGCTCTGTAGCGTACCTGCGGCTCGTTGTTGGACTGTAATGCGAGAGCTAAGCTGTTGCCGCCTCTCGCTTGGCCGTGAGCCAGGTGTCGAAGCTCTGGTCAAGAAAGTAGGATTCGCAGGAGGCCATGCATCAGACGTCAATGGTCGTGATACATGGCCGCTTGGTCCAAATTCGCTCATCTGGACGGTGAAGCGAAGTGCCGGATACAGATCCGCAAGGGCCGTCGCTATTTTAGTTGAGCGAGCACCTACCTAAAGTGCGAAGATGAAATTCAGCTAGGGACTTCGTAGGTAAAAGATATGGCATGGAGAGTAAGTAGGCTCACCTCGACTACAGACGCATTACCAAGACTGAGCCAATCAAGGCGTGTGAGAACATCGATGAAGCTAGCGTCTTCGCCTCCCGTTCCGTAATGGAGATAGGCAGCCCATTGGCGCTGTAATTTTGACCGTCGCTCGACCACGTTGGCGAAAGTTGCTGACGTATTGAAAGCTACATTGTAAGCGCTCTCGTTGGGCCGCCGCGAGTGTCCAAAGCGCCGAGTAGCTACCGCCATGTGCAATGCTGTAGGGGCCGCGGTATCGGAGAGGAACATAACTGCGTCGAGAAAGGAAGGCTTAGTAACGAACGGCGCCGACAGCGCGCTGTGAGCAACATGACCCGGCTGTGGTTCGTGAAGGAAGCCAGCGGTGGCCGTCATACGCATGACACGACAGAGCTGTGTCTCTGGAACGCCTGCGAGGTCGGCAACATCCTTGGAAGGAACACTGCCATTAAGGGGTATACAGGCCAAGACCTGAAACTCGCCGAGCCATTGCAGACAAGCGAGGAGCTGGTTCTGCAACCATCCAAGTCAGCTCGATATCGACATCAAGGAGAGTGGTTGGAAGAGAGAGGTGCACCTGCCCAGCAAGCTGCTGGAGGAAGTCTGCCGGCTCACAAAGCAATGTTTGAATCATGGCTATGTTGGCCATAATGGACTGTCGTTTACGGTGCGCCTCGTTGGGAGCTTCTAGCGGAACAAGCGGTTGCGGCGTGTTTCCGACAGCGAAGTCAGCGGGGGGCCCAACATTTCGGCAATAATTCGCGAGGCTTTTGACTGCGGCGGCGAGTTCGCTGGTACAAGCCTCCAGCTGAGGTAGGCTGGTCATGGTAGCAGTGACAGCTCCACCTCGAACATAGCCGGGGTGGCAGCTTGAGACAAAGAGAGTGCAATACACAACTCTCAAGCTCGTCCCAATGGTCCTGCTCTTGAGGTGCGTAAAGGGATCTTGATAACTTTGTGCAAGTCCGTCAAGCCAAGGAGGAGAGCATTTGAGACACTTGATCTTGACGTGCTTTCAAGCTGGAGACTTTGAGTCAAATTTTCTAATGTGCCTTGGAATATCGTTTTCTTTGCACGATCGATCAAGGTGACACGCTATAGGTGCGGCCAAAAAGTAGATGATCCCCAACCTGAACCTGCCTGAACCTGTCCGCTTGCAGCCAATCAATCAAAGAAGATTTTTATAAGGCAGTGACATCCTCTATCGAAGCCGCGTGAATTGAATCAGTAACGCTGTTTCCAGTGAGAACAAGTCCTCCGATTTATAATCATTTACTTTTTGGCCACAGCTCGTAGCTTTGTACTCATTACAGCTGTCTCCAACATGTGCTAGAGCTGTCGGTGAGCTTTGCGGTGAAACGGTATGATGGTGAGCGTGTCCTCCCTTGCCACAGCCCAAAGTACAGGAATCATTCTGCACGTTCATGGCTAGCGTAATGCAAGTGCAGGAGATACTCAAGCAGAGTAGCAGGAGGATTTGATAGATATCTGAGTGTTTATTCGTTAGCTGCACACTAGCCGCTCCTCTGTAGGAGACCCTGTAGCTTACACGAGGCCTCGCTGTCAGCCGGGCTATGCTGTACTGACTGTCAGCTTGTTGCTGAATATCCTCACCGCAGGAGTCAGCAATCTGTCTGCAGCTGCGTTGCCGGCTTACTTTCAGCTTAGGCAAAGCTTTGTGATGCAGAACTCAGCACTAGATTATGAGGCCCTGCCCTATGGGGAACCCCGGTCCCCAGGGAAGATTGTAGTACTTACGTATGGACCGTACGGTAACCTGAAACTCGCGACCTGGAAGGATCCGAAGCTTACGCCAGTAGGAAGCACTGCCCCCGGGCCGTTAACGTTCTAACGTGACACTCCCGTCTCTCCCTCATACTTCCTCGTTGATCCAACTACCTAGCCTTTACATGTATCGCACCTAGGTACTTTAAGGAACGTTCCTATGTGTGACAGTTCTCTGCTGGCCATAACGGTTAGCGAGGAGGGAGCGAAAATTGCTTCACAGCATTGCGGTCAGCAGCCCCTACCAGCGTCTGCTGTAGGATTCAGCCTTTGCCAACTGCAACCTAATCATAGACTGCGCGAGTCAGAGAGCCGGATCGCACGTAATCTTTCTTCATGATAACGCTACCTATTAGGGGGTTGTTATTCCAAAGGCCCGGCTCACGCCTCACCAAAATTCTGGGGGCTACTGATCCAACAAACCCCAGGATATGAGGTATATGCTGATGCTTCCTCGTTGAGCCGACCGTCTTCTTCACAAATGTCCGACGTTCTATCGCAGTCTATCTGAGTTCTGCATACCATTAATTGACCATGGCAGAGTTGCACTCCCCCGAAGCACTCTCACGTCGAGCACCAGCAGGCTGGTCGGCGGCGGCTCCGACGGCTCCGAAGCTGCGAGACACTTGCCATGCCTGTGCGACTTCCAAACTTAAGTGCAATAGGGAAAAACCAACATGCGCCCGTTGCACGAAGCGTGGCCTGGCTTGCGAGTACTTTGCCACCAAACGTGCTGGCCGTAAACACGACATTCAACCAAGCAATACGACTAATGTGACTCAAGCGTTGCCGGGGTCAAGCTGGTCCACCTCCTTTGGGACGGGGAGTTTGACACCACCCAGCCTCATCCAGCATTCTCCCAGCCAGCATACATCTGGCGATACAGTCATCTTGCCAAATCTTCTCTCGCCTGCGGATCCTGCTTCGTCGTCGATGCTCACAAGCTTAAGTACCGATTTCGACGACCTCTTTGCCTCCCCGATATCCTTTACTTTCCTAGAGACGTCAAATCCCGAAACCCTAGCTCAGTCCTATTCCTATCCCGAAGGCCTCAACAACGACTTTCTTAGTTCTAATGGTGCTGCAGCCCTCCTCATACCTGACGATTCGTTTTCGGTCAATGAAGAAGCACTCTCCGAACTCCTAGGCCCATCAAAGCCGGGCTTCGCTCCGAATAGTCGAGCTTCCATCGAAAACAATGCGCAGAAGTTCCAGGACTTCCCCTTGGAGTCACCGTGTTGTTGCCTGATACGTGCACTTGGCCTTCTAAAGCAGCTGTCCCCAAACGCTTCGACAGCCTGCACGCGTTCTGAGGGCCATGGCTATAAGGATGCCACATACCGGCTCCCTACAATCCAATCCGTTGTCAAAGAGAATGAGCATACCATTGCAGAGATTACCAATATGCTGCAATGTCCGTGCTCACACAACGGCTACTTGCTCGCCATCATGTCACTCATCGTCTTTAAAGTCTTAGGGTGGTATGAAGCAGCTGCACGTGAAACGCCCGTGACGAACAACCAGAGTCTGAGCAAATCAGCTCCTGATCACGGGCGAGAACTTTCATGCCACTCCGAGCAGGTCCTACTATTTCCAACAGTCGTGGGCAGCTATTGCATTGCTGGCGAGGATGAAGGCCGGATGGCCGCTCAGCTGATCCTCAGCGAACTCCATCACGTGCAGCGGTTGGTGAACTTGCTGTCTCAGCGACTCAAGGGCCACAGCGTCCGCAGTGAGGCGGGGGACACACCTAACACTGCCGCTGACAGGCAAAATCTATTCTCTGACGGAGAAACCACGTCCCCTTTCTCAGCTGCAACGTTGATTCAACTTGAGGGGGATCTTCGCAACCGTCTTCGTGCTTTGTCGTTAGAGATTATTGATATGCTTCGGCAAGGGTAACGCCCTAAGCGCTTCCCGTTACTTCTTCGCAGAAGACGATGTTACGAACAGCCAGCACAGGGCTTGGACGGGCGCACATTTTTAAGCATCGTCGGTTAGCTCTCCTGGCACATTCTGCGGCAGCTAGGTGCTAAGATTATCTCCGTGATACCCAAACTTAAAGCCACTAGAAATAGGCCTTTGTGCGAAATTTCGGCCGGTGACTCTGAAAGCTACTGTTACGAACGAACTGAAGGTCCGAACAGGACGCGTAAGGTAGAGGCTCAGCTAATAAGCAGGCCCTTTAGCCCGCCATCAGCTCTATCTAAGACGTATTCAAGGATCTATCACATAAAGATTAAGAGCATAAAATTTCTAATATACATAATAACTTAGATGAGTTAATAGAAGTATATAAGTATTTGAATAAGGAAAACTACCTCAAAAAATATATATATATATATCTTCGTTAATAAAATAGATTTCTTTTAGAGATAATTAAACCAACTAGTTAAAAAGTTATTCTATTCTAGCTAGCAGTATTTATTACAAGCATCTGATTAGTAAGTTTATACTCCTTAGGAACCTAAATATCTATAATCACTGCAAAAATTGAATAATTACCTATAGTACAACAGTAAGTCTATCATTATACTTCTTTAAGTATTTCAACGCCTCTAGTATATTTGAAATATAAGATATTAACTTCACTGTACTATGCAAGATCTTTTCTGTGGAGCTAATACTTGACGAGGTCTGTCTACTCCTTGGGCGGCACTTGTGCCCAACTCTGGTCAAAACCGGTACCCCATAACCACTTCGCTTCCACAGGCATGTCCAAAGTCGAATCGTACGCCATGCGAGCAAGCTTTAGCCACATTTCTCCCCTGATAGGGAACCCTTCAGCCCCCTCTCCGTGCTCGAAAGCCTTTGACACCTGCTCGCCGTTCTTCAGTGCACGCACGAATTTTGCCACATGACCATCATCGTGGGTTGCATTGATAGTCCGGTAAAGAGCACTCCAATCCATGCCGGTACTGGCACCTCCCTTATAGTCATGCACATCCTCGATGCGAAGGTCTGCAGCACCACTTGCAGCGTACCATACAATGTCAAGACGGCCTTTCCACTCCACCAGGCGCACTTTATTTTCAGTGCTAATCCATGGTTGCCTGACGAACACGGTCAAGAAGATGGAGCTAGTGACACAATGCATATGGAAAAAGTCGATCTTTCGCGCCTTGCCTGGCCGTTGTGCTGCTCCAGAAATGTATGCACAGCAGTTGATCAGTTCGGCAGTCCTTCGCTCCAGTGCTTTGGGGTCCACGCGGAACTGCGCAGCAAGTTTTACAATCTCTTGGGCTGACCGCCCGAGGACGCCATCCTTTACTTTGTTCGAGCCGAAATCGCCCCAGTGAGCTGCGTGATGGATAACGTCGCTCGCGCGAGCCTCGTGAAAAAGATCCACCAGTGGCCTGCTACTCTTGGCGGGGTCAAGGTTAAGGGCTTCCTGTTCGCTGTTGAAGAAGAAAGCTGTAACCCCCGATTCAGAATGCGTTACAGCTTGCGCGAGTCCCTCGGCGATAATGCTCGGCTGCTCGAATTCTATACCTAGGCCGAGGTGAATGAGTGGATGGTAGGCACCCTCGTAGAGACGAGCTAGTACTGCGTCTGCAACCCGACTTCGACTGAAGCAGTATTTGTTGACGACTGCTCTCCAGCCTTTCTCTTCGATCTGGCGTTCGAAGAAGGCGAGGAAATTGGTGTATTGGTTTATCTGGCCGATCCTCTCGTAAAACTTGCCATCATCAGCCAATTCTTTGAGAACCTGGTTGTCTAGGTCTGGCAAGGGACGCTGAACGGCCACGCCGTCGTCCCACGCCCGTTGCAGCTCAGAGGGACTGGCGCCGAGAGCAAAGTGGGTCAGCAAGGAATGTGCCATATGATTATGACCACCGACGTCCCTCCAAAAGATGTGGTATTCGTCATGGTTCCTCTGTAACATTCGATTTGCGGCCTCGAGGGATCCGGCTGGGCTATCGGCGATGCGGGCAATACCCGGGCGCTCTGTAGATAGGCGGACCTGTGAGGCCGCGCTCAAGCTCATGGTCTCCGACATGTCTGGTGTAATAGAGTACA
Organism: Lichenothelia convexa; assembly: GCA_021030975.1. Lineage (NCBI taxonomy): Eukaryota > Fungi > Ascomycota > Dothideomycetes > Lichenotheliales > Lichenotheliaceae > Lichenothelia > Lichenothelia convexa. The sequence continues at coordinate 19,405 of JAGFMK010000089.1, forward strand.
ATATCTCGATTGAATGCTTCAGTATGGTTCTTGCTCTAGGGTGGCCCCAATATTTCAATCATGCGACGATGCCGCGAACACATCGCTATCATGGTGTTTCCGACTCGTCCTTCAATGCTCCGATCCTTTCGGACAACGTTGATATCCGTGACAAAAAGCCAGGCTGTTGCTTACGGCGAGACGGGCTTGTCGGGACATTGGCAAGCTGGAGTTCCGTCGGACGTTGATGCCCGAGCAAAACATAGACCCATGGTTCTGGGCCTCGGTGGAAAATATGTGTTGTAGTAGACAATTGAGAGCATTTGCTTACAGAGCTGCAAGTTATGGCCGAAAGGCGCAACAATGGTCAAGAGCGTGGCTGACCACTGCTGCCGGCCGAGCCACCCGCGCATATCCCCGCAGAGGAAACGAAGTGAACACATATGGGACATCTTTTCGACATGTGCTGAGCAGCTTATACAGACACATTTCACATTTTATTACGCTATCTCTGACATGCGTAAAAGTCCTGTATTGCCTGAATAGCCCTATCTATGACTTCCTAGTCTGGCTCAAAGCAGGTCAAGACACCGTCCGAACGAGAGCTTTTGTTGATATTGACTGTAGATAGATTGATTGAAGAAGGTGGTAACTATCGACGAAAAATTTGAATATACGGAGGCGGGCATCAGGCTTGCAGTCACGTGTGCGTTGAACCTATTCTGGTAACCACTTGCCCTGAACTGGTAATGGAATCTGTCACGTGCTGGAACTTCAAAGAACTCCTCCGCCACTGGCGTGACATTTACCAACAGCTTTCGTAGTCATAGTTGAGCCATGTCAACCAACTGTCAATCGTATCTCCCAATAAGGCCAAATATCACTGTCTTTAAAGTGGCCAGTTGATGACTTATTTTTTCAAGACGGAGGGGCCCGTGCTTGGGAGGTAGGAATGTAACCACGGAAAGTAGTGTCTCAGAAGGCCAACTAAGATGCACAATGGCGTTCCCATTGGAAAAGCCGCACTTCCTCGGGTGTTGACTATGCTTACGTTCTTCATGTCGTAGCGATTGGCGACGTCATCAGCCGCTTCAACCATAGCGGCGGCTAAGTCAATGTATGCGATAAAAGAATCCTGCTCGTTGAAGTCGAGCTTGTAACCCCTAGGCTTGTCAATAGCCAAGCCGCCCGGTTTTATGAATATGGTCTGCACCCAGTCTTGCTGAGCGCGCAAAAAGCGCTCTTGAGCTCTGAGGTCGTCATAGACGTAAGACCCAGCCCGTATCATGATTGGATGGAACCACCACGGCATGCTACGAGAAAGATGTTCATCAATGGTAGCAGAAGACAGCACGACAAGCTTTGGCGTTTTCGGAACCGGACCCGGCGCCGCCTTGATCTTCTCCAGCGCAGAGATAACGCCGTGGCCTGCATCCTCGGCGACACGGCAGCCGGGCAAGTTGTCGTTCATAGTAGCAACGAGGAAGACTGCTCGACAGCCACGAACGCAGCTGGCAAGCAAGTCCACATCGTCGATGCCCCCTTCAAAGATTTGTATGCGTTTGCTTTCTGCCACTTCAGGTAATATGCGAGTGAGTTTTGCCTTGTTGCGGCAGTAGGCGTGAATCCTGGTGTTCGGAGACTGGAGAAGCACTTGCACAAGTGAGCTGCCACAGTTGCCGGTGGCACCAATGATGGCGTAGGAAGAAGTCATTTCCTTTAGAATATCGCGCCTGATGTGGACGCACCTGTAGGTCTATGAGACTGTGGCTGTGAGGAGTGAAGAACGCAATTTCGCTTTATCTGAGTTTTATCGAACCAATCTGGCTTCAGGGACTTTTATGAAGTAAGAAAGATGACCTTCCAAGGTTGTCGTGTGCCGATACATGCTAGCATGCCGTCGCATCTGCAGATGAGTCCCGACGAGGCTTGTAGCCAAGTTCGGGATTCGGACGGCTGATCAGACCGAGCATCTCACTATAAGTTAATGTCATTCAACCGGACAGACTACCTTGCCACTTCATAGCATCAAGTCTCGGAGTCCGAGACTTTCTATTTCACTTGTACTAAGGCAATTAGTATGTCTTTTTTTTATTGTACAAGAGTTTTCGGTACTGTCAACAGGAAAGCAATGCCTGTACTTAGACGATTGTTGGATCTGGCCCTCTCGACTTTGCCGATCTTGGGCACCAGAGATTATGACTACCAACACTGTATTAACAGACCACGAAGTCGGGATTGCTGGCGCAAGGGCTTCGACATCAACACCGACTATGAGGTTGAAATACCGCCAGGCAAGCTTGTCGAGGTAAGATTTCTTACACTCAGGTACAAATAAAGACTTTTAAACTAGATCTTTTAGTACGACTTGACAGTTTCCCAACAAATGATTGCTCCTGACGGGTATTTAACAGAAGGAATGGTGGTTAATGGTGTGTTCACGGAGGCTCTGCGACACCCGCTACATCTCTGACTGATTTCTCGCGCAGGACGCTTCCCTGGTCCAACCATTGAGGCTGACTGGGGTGACACTATTCGTAAGCTGGTCCTTATGCGACAATCTTCTGTCTTCCGGTATACAAACCGACATCTCCAACCAGGGGTCAGTGTCCACAATAATCTGACAAACGACAATGGAACGGCTATTCATTTTCACGGAATCCGACAATTCGAGACCAATTGGCTAGATGGTGTTCCAGGTGTCACTCAGTGTCCTTCTAAAGTGAGGGTGTCAATTGCCCTGAAAATGAAATAAATTGGATTAACTTCTACAGCCTGGAGCCTCACAGGTTTATGAATTCCGGGCCATGCAGTATGGAATCTCATGGTATCATTCTCATTTTAGTTTGCAATGTCAGTAGTCTTCAACGGTTCAAGACAACTATGCTAATGTGAATTAGACACCAATGGCATTGTTGGCATGGGCTCTTTAGACCTTAGTACCATGTTCGATTTTTGGGCTAACGACATTGCAGGAGCTATGCATATTAAGGGACCAACCAGCATGAACTACGACGTGGATCTTGGCCCGTTACTCCTGAGCGATTGGTATCACGCCGATGCCTTTGCTTTATATCAAGTCGAGCTCACTACACCACAAGCACCTCTCCCTGCGACGAACATCTTGAATGGCAAAGGTGTTTTCGACTGCGACCCAGCCACGGATCCTCGGTGTACGGGACAGCATCAACGATACGAGATTCTTTTTCAAAAGGGCACGACGTACAAGCTTGATCTTGTGAACACTGGTAGTCTTTTGACGTACAAGTTTTGGGTTGATGGGCACAACTTCACGGTCGTCCAGACGGACTTCGTCCCAATCAAGCCTTATGTCACAGATGTATTGATCGTCGGAATAGGTACTTCAATCGTTAAAACGAGTGTACATTGACTAAGTTCTTTCAGGACAACGATATGAGATCATCATCGAAGCGAATGCGACCTTTACGCATGGTTCCAACTTCTGGATCCATGCGAACTACTGTGGTCAGGACACCTCGGAATCGAGACTCGGAATAATACGCTACAATGAACATGATGAGAGCGATCCGTTCACCCCGCCCGAGCGTGAGCAACATTTCGGTTACGGCTGCCAGGACCCAGCTCCGAAGGATCTCGTCCCCATAGTCGAAAGACAAGTCGGAACAAGGGTGAACGGCTTCACCCCGGCAGACTACCTCGAAATCGGCTTGCAAGGCTACCCCAACGTCTCAGATCCAAACTCGCCCATGCACGTGTGGGTACTCGCCAATACATCACTGTACCTCGACTGGGAAGACCCTAGTCTTAAGAAACTCACCCTAGACAGCAGCCCAGAGTTCCCGTCTGAGACATCTCCCATCGTTTTGGACTACGAGACAGGTGAATGGGTCTACTTCGTCATCATCAACAACTATACACTGAGCACCGCCAACACACCCCGCACAGACCCCCCGTCCGTTCACCCCATGCACTTGCACGGCCACGACTTTGTTATCCTCGCCCAAGGCGAAGGCCCATTCACCAAAGACGTGGTACCGAACCTCGATAACCCAACTAGAAGAGATGTCGTCGATTGCCCGATCGGCGGATATGTATGGATCGCCTTCCAAGTCGACAATCCCGGGGCGTGGCTGCTGCATTGCCATATTGCGTGGCACGCGAGCGCTGGGCTTGCGTTGCAATACATCGAGCAGCCGAGTAAGATAAAGGGACTGATGGAGAAGGCGGGAGTGTTGCCGGAGCTTGCGGATCGGTGTAAAGAATGGACTGACTTTTATACTCATGCAAATAAGCCGGCAGGTGCGTTGCAGGAGGATTCAGGCATCTGAGTTGGAAGTTTGTGATAGACTGGCTCCTGACCATGACCCATGCCTATAGATTTATAGTTCTATATATATATTGGCGCCATCTGCCTTGTGCTAACTCTATTCTATATTGATTAAAATTATATTTAGTAATAATCTCACCTGGATTAGGTTGGTCACGTGACTGGGGAAATGACCTCACTTGAAATTCAGGGTGGCTTCCTCCTTCCTATACAGAAAATCAACCGCCTGCAACCCTTCATGACGAACTAGTAAATCAATTCTAAATCTCAAGAACATGAGAACGTAACCTTAATTTATGTGAATCTACAAAGTGGCCGACGTATCAACGCCAAACCACTTCTTCTCTCCTCCCCTGATTTCAAATGCCACTCTGCCATCCTCCGCCAGCTTTCTCAGTACCTCATACATAAATGGTTCCAGCGCCTTCTCCCTTAGCTGCTCGTTAATGTTCTCGCCATACATCGCCGTCACCAGCTCCTTGACCGTCACGCTCCCGATTTTCCGCCGTCCTACGCTTAGCTCCTTACGGTTGAATTCAGTCAACGTCTTCAGGACCTGCCTTTCGCGTCTCAGCTTTTGCTCTAGCTCGCCAGCGAATTTGGCAGGGAGGTTATTGATCACGGCACCGTGGGCGGGATAGCCTATAGTGCAATTCTGTGACTGCATCTTGCGCAGCGAGGACATGTAGATACTCAGTTCTTCTACAGCGCTGGTTCCGTGGCCGAGGATGTTGTCCCCTGTGAACATGGCGTTCTCTTCTTCGAGAACAAAGCACACGTGGTCGTGTGAATGGCCTGGAGAGTGCACTGAGCGGATGGTGGCGTCTTCCACTCTGAAAATCTGGCCGTCCCCGATGGGTTGTTGACCTCTGCCGGGCGCATTCTTGTAGATTCCTGTGGAGAGATCGGGATAGAGGCGAAGAAGGTCGGGAACTCCGCCGGTGTGATCACCGTGCCAGTGTGTTAAGAATACGTGGGATAGGGAAATGGAGGAGGCGGTGAGGGTGGAAGTGATCAAATCTATCCATTCGGGGATGCCTTGGCCAGTGTCAATGATGAGTCTCCTTGAGCCCGTACCCACGATGTAGGTGTTTGTTCCTTGGAGTGTAAACTGGGAGCACCGTTAGCTGCCGGGCTCATGCAAGAACAAACTGGTTTTAATTTCGAAACGGCGTGGGCTGTCAATTACCTGTCCCGGGTTTTGACCCAGTATGCGAATCACTCGAGGACTGAGTTGCTCTACATTCGCTAGCTCGGGCAAGTGCGCTTGCTGCGTTGAGAGATAGTCCTCGAAAGCACAAATATTGAGCGTCTTGTTGATTTGACGGTAAGCTCCACGACCCATGTTTAATGGCTACAGATGTTTACAGATCGCAGGCGAAGCAGTTCTTAGAGAAAACATGACAGGGACCTCATGGAGAAGAGACGCTACCCAGGTCTGTCAACATAAGAACTTACGTCAACCTCGCTAGAAGGATTCCCGAGGGGTTGATTCCGGTTCGGACTTTTCTAGCACCTCCATCCCGAACATAAGCAACCCGCGGAGAGGCCAGGGCTGACACTCCGAATGAGCGGTGCGGTCTTCAGCACGGTTGGGTCAGAGGTCGGAATGCTAGCCAGTTACTCGGAACAGCATCAAACGACACTCGCGGATGCCGAAACGATACTTGTTATTCGTAAACAGACTTCTGAGCTTTTGGGACTATCTATTTGCCGACTTTCTGTTTTTTGGTTCCTCTCTGCCGTCCTTCGAACCAGTCCAGCATCACCCATTTCACTTCGTCTCCAATACGTCCACAAAAGTTTTCCATGTGAAGATCTCCCTTGCATAAACTCTCGACTGGTTCGAACTCCACGCTGCATGGAGTCTAGCAAACGGTGAATTCCCCTTGGTCTAGTTGGTCCGCCACATCCACAATGGCAGTTTACACGCCACCTTCAGATTCTCAAGAAGAATATAGCAAGATGAAACTCGTCTACTTTAGCAATGAGTTTCCACACGATGACCTACAAGATCTACTTCGCCGGCTACACAATCACAGCAAAGACAAACGATATACTATCCTGGCTAGCTTCATTAATGAGGCCACTTTGGCTGTTCGCGACGAAGTACGGCGGTTGCCTGCCCCGCTAAAAACATTGATTCCACCTTTCGAGACAATTTTGGAATTCGCAAATTATTCCGAACTCCGCAAAGGCCCCCTTTGTGGATCTGTGGACGGAATATTACTCTGCGTAGTCGAACTGGCGGCAATCATAGGGTACGCGTTGCCCACATTTGTAAGCAATGCATGATGTGTTCTGATCCATACTGCTAGATATTTCGAAAATTCTACTCGCGAATTTGACTGCGATTCTGTGAAAACGTGTCTTGCTGGCTTAGGTATCGGCCTATTGGTATCAGCCGCATTCTCATTATCTCCAGCTGTTAAAGATATCCCACTTGCTGGTGCTGAAGTGGTACGTCTTGCCTTCCGCCTTGGCATCCTGGTCGATGAGGTATCGCAAAATCTGGAGCCGCGCGACATGTCAGGCTCGCCGGACACTTGGGCCTATGTGGTACCCGATATCGCGGCATATGACGTTCAAAACGAGCTCGACGTGATACGAACTCGAGAAGTAAGTTTGATTTGGCCCGGTCGTATGCCACACATTGTGTCATTACTCTAAGTCATCAACTGATCACAAACTTAGAAAACACCCGAAGCCAGCAACATCTTCATTAGCGCAGTGAGCCGAACTTCAGTGACCGTGAGCGGCCCGCCATCAAGACTGAAGGCACTCTTTCGCACTTCGGACTTTTTCCGTGATCGCAAGTTCATTGCCCTCCCCGTGTACGGCGGGTTGTGTCACGCGAAGCACATTTACAACCAGCAGAATGTGCAGAGTATTGTCCAGACAAGTTCGATGCATTCTTTGAACACCAAACTCTCACCATCGATATCAATTCTTTCAACAAGCACAGGAAGACCATTTCCAGCAGATAGCGCGAGAGAATTGTTCGAGCAGATCATTTCGGAAATTCTTACACAGAAAATCCAATGGGAAAATGTTATCCAGGGCGTGATCGAACACGCCAAAAACATCGCGGCTTCCGAATGCCAGGTACTGGTCTTTCGGATTTCTCTACCTATCCACGACTTATTGGGAGCATTGAGATCCGAACTCCAACACTTCGAGATATTGACAGAGGACCTCGTACAGTGGATTTTCACGAAAGGTACACATGAAAGAGCGCCGAGAGGGCCGATGCAATCCAAGATCGCGATCGTGGGCATGGCATGTAGGATGCCCGGAGGAGCGACAGATACCGAGAAATTCTGGGATCTCCTGGAAAGCGGGCTGGACGTACACAGGAAGATACCCGCTGATCGATTTAACGTAGAGACACATTATGATCAAGCTGGAAAACGGCTCAATGCCAGCGACACTCCATATGGCTGTTTCGTGGACGAGCCTGGCTTATTCGACGCGCCGTTCTTCAACATGTCTCCACGCGAAGCACAACAAACCGATCCGATGCAGCGACTTGCATTAGTCACCGCGTACGAAGCTCTTGAGAGAGCAGGTTGCGTCGCAAATCGAACATCTGCCACGAATTTGCACCGCATCGGGACCTTCTATGGCCAGGCCAGTGATGATTACCGTGAAGTCAATACGGCTCAGGAGATTAGTACTTACTTCATTCCAGGCGGATGTCGTGCCTTCGGCCCAGGGCGTATCAACTACTTCTTCAAGTTCTCCGGACCGAGCTTCAGCTGCGACACCGCATGTTCTTCAAGCTTGGCAACAATACAGGTATAAGGGCTTGTCTTGGCCCTACAAGGGTATAATGATGATTACTAATGCTTTAATCTAGGCGGCGTGTACCTCGCTTTGGAATGGCGATACAGATACTGTGGTCGCTGGGGGAATGAACATCCTAACCAATTCCGACGCGTTTGCTGGTCTGAGTCGTGGCCACTTCCTCTCCAAGACTCCTAATGCGTGTAAAACGTGGGACTCCGAAGCCGATGGCTACTGCCGTGCAGATGGTATCGGATCGATCGTAATGAAAAGACTTGAGGACGCGGAAGCAGACAACGACAATATCCTCGGCGTTATCCTTGCTGCTGCCACGAATCATTCGGCAGAAGCTGTCTCTATTACACATCCTCACGCAGGAGCTCAAGCCTATCTTTACAGGCAGGTAATGAGCAGAGCGGGAGTCGATCCGCTGGATGTCAGCTATGTAGAAATGCACGGCACTGGGACCCAAGCAGGCGATCTGGTCGAGATTAAGTCCATTACTGATGTTTTTGCCCCGATCACGAAACGTCGCAACTCAAAACAGCCACTTTACATTGGCGCTGTCAAGTCGAACGTCGGTCATGGAGAAGCTGTGGCTGGAGTGACGGCTCTGCTGAAAGTTCTAATGATGTTCCAAAAAGGCGCAATACCACCACACGTAGGCATTAAGAATGGCCTTAATCCCGGGTTTCCTAAAGATTTAGATCAACGGAACCTTCACGTTCCCTATAAGAGACAAGAGTGGCCTCATATACCTGAAAAAAAACGTCTTGCTATTGTGAATAATTTCAGCGCCGCTGGGGGCAATACAACCCTTGCTATTGAGGAAGGACCCATAAGAGGGACACAAGAGCCAGACCCTCGGTCGACTCACGTCATTGCAGTATCTGCCAAGAGCAAAGTATCGATGAAAGGGAACCTCGAGCGGCTTACTGCTTATTTGGATCTGAACCGAGACATCTCGTTATCGAACCTTTCATACTCAACAACGGCTCGACGGTACCACTATAATCATCGAGTGGCAATACCCGTTTCGGACACTGCGCAACTGAGGAAGCAACTCGCGACCCACCTTGAGTTAGTCGACTCTTACAAACCAATCCCAACTATTGGCCCACCCACAATTGCATTCACTTTCACCGGCCAGGGATCGTCCTATAAGTTAATGAACTTGGAATTGTTCCATGGCTCTCCATATTTTAAAGCCCAGATTCTGCACTTGAACTCTCTTGCACAAGGACAGGGTTTCCCGTCATTTATCCCAGCAATCGACGGGAGCTACCCGCGGGACCATGTACACACATCAGTCGTCACGCAGCTTGCTCATGTCTGTACTGAGATCGCGCTCGCTAGATACTGGGGCTCCTTAGGTGTGAAGCCTAATGTTGTCATCGGTCATAGCTTGGGAGAGTACGCGGCTCTGCATGTAGCCGGCGTACTTTCAGCTAGCGACACCATCTTCCTCGTTGGCCAGAGGGCTAGTCTAATCCAGCAGAAATGTCAGATTGGAAGCCACAAGATGCTGGCTGTACATGGTTCGCTCGCCGAAGTAAAAGAAAGCGCCGGCGACAAGCCATACGAAGTTGCTTGTATCAACGGGCCAAAAGCCACCGTGCTCAGCGGAACTCGGGAACACATCGATGGGGTATCTGAGCTTCTGCAATCTAACGGCTACAAGTGCCATGATCTAGACGTAGCCTTCGCATTCCACTCGGAGCAAACGGACCCTATTTTAGACGAGTTCGAAGAGATAGCAAAGAGTGGTGTCCTCTTTCAGACGCCAAATCTGCCCGTTATATCGCCTCTGCTAAGCAAGGTCATCTTTGACGACAAGACTCTAAACGCTAACTACTTGCGACGGGCCACTCGGGAGGCAGTTAACTTTCTCTCCGCGCTCGACATAGCGCAGAAATTCAATATGATCGATGAAACGACCGCCTGGGTCGAGATTGGGCCTCATCCTGTCTGCGTAGGCTTTATCAAGGCTAGCTTCCCGTCGATCAATGTTGCCGTTCCCTCGCTTCGCAGAAGCGAAAACTCCTGGACGACGATAGCTCAGAGTCTTAGTGCCCTATATTGCGTTGGCGTGGGTGTTGATTGGGTTGAATTCCACCGGCCATTCGAAAGCGCACTTCGCCTCCTGGATTTGCCAACGTACAGTTGGAACGACAAAAACTACTGGATCATGTACAATGGAGACTGGGCGCTAACCAAAGGTAACACTTACTACGATGGCGAAAAGGCAGTCACGGCGGCACGACCGCCGCCTGTGCCGAAGTCGAGTCTGAGGACTTCGACTGTTCAGCAAATTATCGAGGAAGATTTCCACGGATCAACCGGGAGAGTGGTAATGCAGTCGGACTTGATGCACCCGGAACTTTTTGCGGCAGCTAACGGGCATCGTATAAATGGATGTGGTGTGGTAACATCGGTAAGTTGATTCGAATCTGTCTCCAAGAGGAACATCGGTGGCGACGATTCTGACCTTGTGTTCAGTCTATCCATGCAGACATCGCATACACCCTCGGCGAGTATATATACAGAAAGTTCAAGCCAGACACGAAAGAAGTCATGATGAACGTCGCCAATCTAGAAGTTGTAAAAGGTTTAGTGGCGCAGAAGAGCCCCAACACGCCTCAGCTCATCCATGTCTCCGCCACCACTGCAGATATCCATTCCGGTAACGTCGAGCTCAAATGGTACAACGTCCACTCCAATGGCACAGTCGACGACCCTTTCGCCAGTGCCAGTCTCGTTTATGGTGACGCCGCTAGATGGCTCACATCGTGGAACCCCGTCACCCACCTAATTCACGGTCGTATCCGAGATCTCGGGCGCCTAGCTGAGGAAGGTGTCGCAACCAGATTCTCCCACAACATGGCCTACCAACTCTTCGCCACTAACCTCGTCGACTATGCCCACAAGTACCGTGGCATGAGGTCTGTCATTCTGCACCAATTCGAAGCTGTTGCCGACATCGTGCTCTCGCCAGAGAAAGGCGGCACTTGGAGCGTCCCACCCTACTTTATCGACAGTGTAGCACATCTCGCCGGCTTCATCATGAACGTCTCCGACGCCGTGGACACCAAGACGAATTTCTGCATTACCCCAGGCTGGAACTCCATGCGCTTCGCGCGCCCTCTTGTCGCAGGAGGCAAATACCGCTCCTATACTAAGATGATCCCCACGGCTGAAGACTCTTCCGTCTACCTCGGCGATGTCTATATCATCCAGGACGACATCATCATCGGCATGGTCGGTGGCATCAAGTTCCGACAGTACCCACGCATCCTCCTTAACCGCTTCTTCTCCGCCCCGGACGGCGATGCGTCCAAACTCCATGCCACTGCAGCCGCGGCACCACCAGAAGCAACAGCAGCACCCATACCGTCATCGAAGCTAGCACCTGCCCAGTCGGATCCAGCTCCAAAAGCAGCGGTGATCACACTAGCTGCTCCCTGCAAAGAAAGCCCACCCGCAAGCTCCATTACCGCCGCAAGTCAAGTCGCAGTCCCAACAACCACCAATGTTGCTGGGTCCCCTACCGGCAACCCCGGTGTAACCGTTTCAATGAACTCTGACAGCACAGCCGCCAAAGCCATCGCGCTTATTGCTAAGGAAGCGGCGCTCGAGGTTGCGGATCTTGTTAATGAAGCTAGCTTCACAAGCTTGGGAATCGACAGTTTGATGAGTTTAGTTGTTGCGGAGAAGTTTCGAGAGGAGCTGGGAATTACCATTGGGGGCAGTTTGTTTTTGGAGTATCCGACCATGGGTGATTTGAGAGCTTGGCTAGAAGAGTACTACAACTAGGCAGGGAAGAAGGTGTAGTGTGGAAAGATTGTTTGAAATAGATTAGCGAATTGGGTCCGGTCTTGCTCCTCTTTGATGTTTGGGTTTGATTAAGAATGGGTTGGTAGCGGGCATGGGTGCTTCGCTTTTGGATAGATGCAACCCAGACTCTCGATAGACTTCTGATAAGCGCACATAGAATTTGAACTCCACGGTCACTACACCCCTTTGGAAATGGACATTTAAGACTTGTACTTTAGACCACACACTCCAAGCCACCAAAACTTGCAAGTTCGCACATTCGCACAGAATAGCTCCACCCTTTCCTGAAACCAATCCACTAGCCCAAACATCTCACGACCTCCAACAACGCACCAGTAAACCCATTCCGACCTCCAGCCGCAGCCTTACAACTCGGCCTCGGCCTCGGACTCTTTCGACTCGAGGTCGGCATTAGAGGCTGACTCAGTCCCAGGAGCTAAATATCGCGGTCTCCGAATTGCAGCCACAGGCTTCGAACCCTCAGGCTTCCCACCAGCAGCTCGCTGCCCATCCTGTTTACATTTTCCTCTTCCATTCCCCGGCTCAACCGTCGTCTTCCAGTCTCCTTGCATCGCAAACCACACAATCTTCCTTGAGCCGCTCAGCCCAAGCTTCCCTCAAGACTGCGCTGATAGTGCAGTCCAACATGGCCTCCATCTCCGCCTCCTCGTCATCGACAGATATCGCAGAGCCTTCCGGCGCCGCGAACGGCAAATTCCTTTGCCTGACCATATGCGGCTACCGCAAGCCGGGCATGAGCGAAGAGGACTACAAGCATCACATGACGAAGATCACGGCGCCAATGACGAAAGGTTTAATGGCGAAACACGGAATCGTGCGGTGGACGATGGTCGGTCTCTTCTGCTTCTCTCTGTAACATCCAATGCAGGGCTATGATGTGAGCAGAGTAGGAAGCGCAACAATCATGCTAACAAGAAAAAGGTACACAACACGACCGCCACTCGCGCACTCATGGCCCAGCTTTTCGACCCGCAATTCGGAAATGTGACGGACTTTGATTGCTTCAGTCAGGTCGTGTTTAAGAGTATTGAGGATTATAAAAGGATGAAAGAGGATCCGTGGTACTATGAGCGTTTGATGGGAGATCATGAGAAATTTGCTGACACGAAGAGGAGCATGTAAGTTGGTATTTCAATTATGCACTTCCACGTTTCATCAATGTATTACGCTGAGGTGGAGGTGATCGAGGTTAGGGTTGCTTCAATGATTTGGATAAGAGACGATGCTTACTTGCTGGTGACAGGATGACCATTGGGTGGATCGAGGAATTTGTGAGGAACGGGGCTGCTGTTGATGGGTTTGAGGGTTAGTATATCTGGTTGCTGCAAGGGACACGGAATACTTATTTAGTAAAGGTCAGTTGGAGTTGGTAGTAATGAGATTGAAGTTAGGTTTACACGTGATGTCCGGGTCGACTGGATAAGCGAAGGCGATTGCGAGACAGGTTTCCTGGCCGTCTGTTTGGTTTGAATGCTATCCTGATTGACCCGAACTCTTTCATCGACCTCGTGTTATGAATAGATGCTATCCTCAGCCATATGCTGACACATCATTGTGAAAAGCAGAGTGTGGCATTTCAGCCGAACGTCAGGCCTCGGAAAACGACGCGGAGCGGAGAGCGACAAAAGCTCGTCCGTGTACAGCTCTGCCGCGAAACCTGGTGCGGCGTCAGTGGATGCTTGACCGCACCGGGATTTATAGTGATCTCCGCTGCATAGCAATGGCATTAGACTGCAACGCGTTGCCTAACAGAGTCATCCATCCATAAATCGCTGCCTCTCTCAGCTTGTTTGTTTTGACTACGTATCACTTGTTAGATAAGGCAACGGGACACCCCTCAAATTTTCCGGGCAGTGTTCACTACTCTCATCGCAAACATGCTCCTCAGAATCCCTTCCAATGTAAGCACTGAAGCCGCTGCTGTGGTCACAGGTGCCTTCTTGTCAGGTGTGCAGCAACTGTCTTACCCATCGACGCACATCACACTGAACTAACCCTTCCGGCTAGGCGCCATGATGAATATTTCTCTGTTGGTCTTTCCAGTCCTCCTCAACACCACAACTGAAGCCTCTCAGCTAGTGGACCAGTGGGTCCGGGTCTACCACTACGGTCATCAAATAATGCCAACAATGGCTATTGTAGTGGGCTTGCTATATGCCTATGCGATACTCTGCAAGCACACCTCTGGCCAACCGTGGCGCGTGTTTGCAGTTGCTAACGCAATGACAATGAGCATGCTGCCTTTCACCTGGATCATCATGCCATCAACAAACATTGCGTTGTTTGCCGCGCAGATAGAGGGTAATGCCGGACGAATCGTACGCTGGGATGAGGCGCTCGAGCTTGTAACAGCGTGGAATTGGTTGCATGGTACGCGGACGCTGCTGCCTGTGACAGGAGCTGTACTTGGCTTGTTGGGTACTTTGCAAGAACTCCAATCCTAATGCGAAGAGGCATGCCCGTGGCTTCCTTGATGTCGTCCGCTTCACAGGAACAGAAAGCTTCGGCGAGTTCCAGTTCAGGTTACATGTGGATATAGATTCTACCAAAGAGGCACAAGTAGGCTCTTGACCTGGTAACATATTTTATCGACAGAAATGGGCGTGTTTTACAATTTGTTCTGCAATTGTTTTAATACGATCTTCCTTATAGCCGTAAGAGCCGTGGAAGACGCTACCGATCCCTCATATTTGCATTACGTCGATCTCGCAAATAAGTGTAAATATTACAGCCTCCAGGGGCAGACATTACTCGCTGTAAGATGACGTCCAAGTCTGCTACTCGCCGGTATGGCTGAGGGCAATAGCTGATTGGCGCGATATATGACTTCAGCCCTTGATTGGGTGCTTGCAGCTTATTGTCTACTACCTACCTAGGTAGTAAATACTTCTCTTATGAAGTGACAGATGCAATCTTACCAACAGGGGCCAAGATGTCATGGCACCGCGAATGGATTTAGGCGAACACTCCACGGACAGACAACGTCATGACAGAATATTATCACATTAGAACTAATTCTGTATTAGTTATAACATATCGCTATAATCTTATAGAAATTGAGGCTATAAACCTAGATTTCTGGTGCACTAGTTCTTAGAATGATTTGCTCTGGTCTTGTTTGCGGTGCCACCAATTTCTCGCCCTGTGCTGGCTTGCGGAAAAAATCCTGTAGGAACCCTCTCGGCCTGGAGGTGACAATAAGATGACTTACCAAAGCGCCAAATCCGCCACGGCAATGCTCCTCTCACGCTAAGTTCTGCCTGTCCGTCAAACGTCTCCGAGACCCGATACGGAGAACAAGGATTTTAACGGTAATCCTGCACATTGTTGGATTTTGCATTACATTGTATGGTTCATACCACGATTTCCGTGATTTCCGAGGTGGACCCCACGTGGAAGCTTCTAAAATCTAGAAGTCCGAAACGATCGGATCTCGGAGTTATAAAGCCTGCTAGCTTAACAACGCCACATAAGTTATGGCGTCGTCTGGCAGAACGTTTGCGTGTACAGTACATTATGCAGTAATTAGGTGTTTCGTAAAGTAGCTCTGGGCGCGTTGCCGTTGCAGGTTGCCGACGATGAGTAGATCTCCTAGCATGTTGCGGGACATTTCATTTTGCGATACCGTCTTACCTGGGGCTACCTACTTAGGGAGTGACGCCTGCGGGATCGCTTATGATGGCTTCACGCACAGTCTGGAGTTACAGATCACATACTACTACCACATGATAGACAGGTCTGGCTAGATATTCATAAGCTAGCTAACGTCTGCCGCCCCGCCGCCTTCTTGCCATGATTTTATGCATTACGGCGCCCACCAAAACATCGTTGTCCATCTAAGCTAGCTCAGTTCTGAAGACCAACATTGATATATATATAACCTTACATCGTCGAACAACTTTTCTATAGGCCCTTCTTAGCATAATATACCTGTCTCCATACAGCGAAGAAGTAAAACGCCGGAGCACTTACCTGGATGCTTCATAGTTGGCATACTAGACACTCTTTCGTTACAACAATTCCGGCTCTGTTCTCCGTTATTCCGACACTACGCTCTCCAAATGGAAGCTTCTTATAGAGCGAAGGCTGCAGGCCCGGAAGAGACTCCTCAGATTACAATCACTCAGGCTATTGGCTTAGCTGCCCCACGACCAGCGGTTGGGAAGCGACATTCCACTACTTCGAACCTCAAGCGACAATCTGTTGCTTCAAGTTCGCGTTTCTATCCCATGATAAATCTACAGTCGTTGAAGGACTTCACTTTCGACGACTTCAGCCTCAAAGAGTTGAGCATCGAGGACTCCGGCATCGACGGATTATCCGTTGAATATCACAACCCGACCAAGCCTGGAGCTCCAGTTGTTGTGCCACAAGCGAAGCGTCGAGGACTATTCGGTCAGCTCACTCTGATTCGAGAAGTAGATAATCCCACACTCTGGCCCCCAAGGGTAAAGTGGACCATCGGGTGCGTTCTCGCTTTCGCAGCGCTGACGGCTCCAATGGGTAGCTCAATTTTCTTGCGTAAGTGATATTATTTTATATCTTCAAGCAGGTGCCAGCTTATCAAGCCTTCTTAGCGTCACTGGCTCAAGTAGCAAGAGACCTGCATTCCAGCCCCACTGTCGCGAACTTGTCTGTTTCCATGTACCTATTGAGCATGGCGATATTTCCTCTCTGGTGGGCCTCCCTAAGCGAAGTACTCGGTCGACGGACAATTTACCTAGTGTCTTTCTCTCTCTTAATCTTGTTCAACATTCTGGCAGCCATTTCCCACTCAATGGAAATGCTCCTCGCTATGCGGCTATTCGTTGGTGGGACTTCCGCTTCTATGTTAGTCGTGGGACCAGGAACACTTGCCGATCTTTGGCAGCCGAGGGAACGAGGAAGGGCCATGGGCATTTTCCTCTTAGGACCTCTATGTGGCCCATTGATCGCTCCTATAGTTGGTGGTGCCTTAGCTAACCGTTGGGGATGGAGGAGCACGCTCTGGTTCATGGTGGTCTATAGCGGTGTGACATTCGTGTTACTCTTCCTCGCCGTTCCGGAGACAAAACCTGGCCGTCAAAAGCCTTTGCTCGAAGAGAAACGAGTGCCCCCTGCAGAAGATCCCCTCGGTCGGGTTTCCTCTCGACAGCTGGATTCCAGACCAACAAGATTGTCAAAACTCCTGACGATGCTCTTTTTAGATCCGCCGAAGATCATTCTGTTGATGCGCTTACCAGCGGTCTTTGTCACGGTGTATTATGCAAGCATCACTTATGGTCTCCTGTATGTGCTGGAGATCAGCGTGCAAGCGACTTTCCGGAAGTCACCCTACAACTTTTCAACGCTGCAAGTAGGTCTGACTTATGTTCCAAACGCACTGGGATATATGCTTGCAAGTTTTTCAGGCGGGCGATGGATGGACTATATTATGCATCGTGAAGCAAAGAAAGCAAATAGATTGGACGAAGATGGGAAGTTGATATACCGACCTGAAGATCGTTTGCGCGAGAATGCTTGGCTTGGGGCCCTACTATATCCGGGCGCGTTGTTATGGTATGGCTGGACTGCTCAAAAGGAGGTTGTCTGGATTGTTCCAGTAAGTTATGCCTTTATCCTTCTCCTTGGAACTTGCAAATTGGAACGCTCAGAACCCAAGCTGACGTGCAGCAAGCTGATGGCCAACTTCCTCTTCGGGATAGGGTCAATGCTCATAATTTCCATTACTACAACAATGTTGACAGAATTGGTGCCCAATAGAGCGGCCGCGGGCGTAGCGATAAGCATTTTCTTCCGCAATATCTTGGCATGCATTGGTACAGCCGTTGCTGCTCCCATTATGCAAGGCATAGGAAACGGTTGGCTTTTTACAATACTTGGGTCGGTAGCATTCGCGAGCAGTTCGGTGATCATTATGATAAGGATCTTTGGCCCTAAATGGAGGCAGTCAATGGATGCAAGCAAAGCGTAAATAAGTTCCCATGATCGCTTGTACTAGATATCTTGCGGCTTTCCTGGAGGGAGATTACTTTGGATCAGCAGTGGCAGTTGTACAACCTTAGATTTCATCTATACCCTAGGCTTTAGTTACGGTGTCTCTTCTTCCTTATATAATACTCTACTGAGCAAAGATCCTCGTCGAGCCCTCTCGGCCAACTTATGCTGGGAGGATCCTACTGGTAAGTAATTATCCATAACCAATCCGATCCGATTACTCTAACGGCAATTGACTAAATCCACCCACCTTAACAAATACTGACTCCATCTACCACATTGCGCTGGATAGCCTGCATTCACCGGCTAAGACATAATCAAGCCCAAATTCGGCTATTGTTGTAAGGGGAAGAAGGTGGGCGTACGCATGGACTTTGCTGGCGCCGATTGCCGTTGATAGGGGAGGAGGCGGCGTAGAAGAACAAGAGGTAAAAAGGCGCTGTTGATACTAACTATAGTTAGCAAAACGCCAGGTTAGACAGTTTAATCACTAAGAGGTGTTGTTGTTCATCCCGCGAAGGCAGAGTCTCTGCGCGTTTCTTGCTGCCTCCTTCTCATACTATACCACCGCTTATTCCATTGATTGCATCAACTCTATAGATTGTATCGCTGTATACAATCTCATGCCTCTTAAGCTCTTTATCGGCCAACGCTCTAGCGGAGAAGGAGTCGATTTTGCATTACTTCTTATATAACACCTCCTTAGTAAATATCTCTCTTAATAATTAAGCTTAAACCACTATAGCAACTATTGCAACTTTCTTAGAATGTGCGAATTCGAGTGTAGTCGATTTTAAGCCTCTCACCTCTATTGAAACTCTACACAGCAAGTCGGATGACAAGTTCACTAGCCCTAAAAGCTCATAAACATCATCTCGATATAGTTTTCGTATAGGCCGCAGAGAGGGATCGAGGATTCACAAGGTAGGTAGCACCTCCTGCCTCTAGCTAATTTGAGCAACGAGCCGGTTTAACCTATCCTTCTCAGCTAATGTGCTCTCAAAAGCAACAACGGCTTATAACAAAGGAGCTGGCCCTGTGGGCTGAGCTACCATTTGGTATGGAAAGAAGGTGATAATGTTGATTATTGAGCTAACTTGAGTGGAGAGCAAATGTAGAAAGATGAGATGAATAGCCTGTAGCTCCCGAACAGGAGCACTCGATTGATCAGTAAGTGGGGCTGCAGTGCTGTAAGAAGCGCAACACTCATTTTCGTTACCTACATAGCCCCTCGGCTTTCACTCAGCGACGGCGTATCACCACAGGGTCATGAACGTTGTGAATTGTGGCCGACCACGGTCTTCTAATAATACGAGCCTTTGGCTAAGACTTGTCCAATCTTAGATACGTGCTTCAACTAGATCGACCGGTTGAAATCGAACAAGTCGGTTCTTTCCGGCTCAATGCTTCCATTCAACGTCTCACTCTTCAAGAGTCCTAGGCTTCCACGCTTTAAATTAGGTGTCAAACCATTAATAACATCCTTCCCCAAGTTGTCGAGGTTCTTGTCTTTTTGTGTAAGCGCTAATTGCTTGCCGATGATGTTATGTAGGATAAGGAGCTCATCGTCAGTGAGTTTTTCGAGCTCTTCTGGCTCGTGGCCTGCATGCTGAACCTTATCGAGCACGGCCCTTTGCTGTTCAGGTGTAGCTCGTTCGAAAGTCTTGAGAGCGAAGTTGACACCAGAAGCAACTTCTTTCTGCGTGTCTTTGTTGCTCACATCGGTATCCGCTATTCCTTGAATAACTAAAATGATATCAGCATTACAGTACGGCAGCTGTAAGCAAGAGGGCATACCTGGTCGTATGAATCCAAAAGCAGTGTCAAAGCCGGTCTCATTTTCATCACCTAAGACAGATTGCTCCTGCTTCCTCAACTGTCTCAAGACACCCATAACTACAAGCAGGAACCGCGTGTACCCCTCTGTAACTTTGTTCGAATGCCACTGAGCCGCATTGAATTCACTACAGTCGTCTCTTCTCGCAGCTTGGATAGTTGTAGCAGCCGAAAGGCCGCTCGTCAACGCCAAATGAACACCAGAGGAAAAGTATGGGTCAATAAAGCAACCTGCGTCGCCGGCGAGACGGAAGTGCGGACCAGCGTACGCGGAGGCACTGTAAGACCAGTCTGAAGCCATCTTAATATCTGAGACAATCTCAGCTTTCTCTAAGAGCTTCAAATTTTGTGGTGCAAGCTTGAGACATTCCCTGTAAAACTCCATGCTCGGCGGAGAGCCTGCCGCTTTTTTCTTCGCGAAGAAAAGATCTTGTCTCATGACTATGCCAACGGACATGGTCCCATTGTGCAAAGGGATAGCCCAGCACCAGCCACTGCTATCTGAAACCGAACAAGGTTAGCAATAAGTACCTTGTAGAGCTTCGAAGAAGTACCCTGTAGAGCTTCGAAGAACGGAGAGTTCTCCCTTTCTGTGCCCTCGCCATATCGACCAGCACCCTTCCAGTAAGTCCAGTTGGCGATATTCCTCAAGCCCTCATTAAGCCTGCGATTTTTGAGATACTTGGTAGATACTAAGCCTGCACGGCCACTTGCATCAATGAGATAGTCGAAATTGATCGTCCCAGAGCTACCGTCTTTGCGGGACCAAGTAGCGGAGACTGGACGCCCAGGATTTGCGAGCTTCGGATCCGCGGGGAAATCCTTGTCCTCGTAAGGCACAAATTCGATATCGTTAACCTTAGTACCGTCAAAGGTCACTGCACCGCACTTTCCTGCGTGTCTGAATATTAACTCGTCTGCCTCGGAACGAATGACATTCCATGCGTGCCCCTGTGGTCCGAGTGAAGCGGTAAAGTTGGTATCTTTTCACGCTTTAGTGCTTGCTTCGCGATTCAATGGTCAGAGGTTAAAACCTACAAGCTTCGCGCTTGGCATTAATTTTGAATGTAGCACCATACTGTTCCAGAATTTTAGAAAAACGTTTGAGTCAAGTAGATAGCGGGACCGCTTACTTTCTTTTCGAATCCGTGCTCGTCGAAAGTGGATTCAAGATCGATGAATCGTAGAAAGTAACGCATGGATGCGAGCATGCTCTCGCCGATATGATATCTTTCGCGTTTCAGTTCGGTCCATTATCCGAATCTGAATAGGTGCGAGACACAGACAAAAGACATACCTTGGAAATACATCTGCCTCCAACAACACGACATCCACTCCCTCCCGCGCCAGTACTGAAGCCGCATACGAACCTGCCGGTCCGCCGCCCACCACGAGCACGGTACAACGAGTAGGTACGGCCATTGGCATTGGTTTTCAGATATGGTCAAAACGAAACTGGAGAGGATTCCGGCTTCAATATCGTAGGCACAACGATGCTGATGAAGTAAGGGCATTTCAGGCTCACAGATTCCGGCTAGGCTTTATCTCCTTTCTAAACATCCCACATCTCCTCCTTCTTCCTTACGGAGCGAAGTGTAAGTCCGACACTGTTCGTAGCAGACCCGTGATTTACCTCGCTCTCCGATGGACACGGATATCCAATATTTGTGTACCTTGACTGACTCCTTTTCCATAAAAGAGCAGTCCGATGTGGAAGCTCCAGCATACCATTAGACTCGTGAAGCTCACCTAGGTATTCCTTACCCTAGGCAGTTCCGACACGGTCGGTGTCTCTGAGCAGGATTGATCCGAACGCCGATCCCAAGGCTGGTGATACCCCGGGCTTCGAACGCTTCCATCTCGAGTCCCGATGCTCTCTTACTGGCTGTGGAAGCCAAATCAGCACATACTATGGTATGTACAAGCTTCATCCGACTCACTTCATCGCCTCGGAGACCAGGTCTGTTACTGAAGCGAATGTTCGCAACTTGATGGTAAACCGCCCGTGCTTCTTGAACGACTATTGGCTTGCTATCACAGCGCCAAAGGTGTTAGGGTCAAGACGTGATGTGAGCTGTAGTGGGTGCTCTCTATTGCCGATAGTGATCGGTGCGCAAACGCTACGGGTGTATACTATAGAGGGCGAATAGGATAGGACATTCTTAAAGCAAAAGAGCAGATTCCGTTCTCGTGGAGTGAAATGCGGCCATCTTGCTGACGGTCGCCGAGATCTTGGACTGAGCAACGTTGCGTCAGACCGGCATGCTTCATGTGACCGTGGACAATCCACTTGGACTGGAACAACTACGATTTTCGTTCACTATTCCGCTGCCTTGTCAAGAGCCATAACTTTTCATTATTGCAAAAGTCGTTACTAGTCGTACAAGAAAATTTCTTTTGTATTTGTCGTTTCAATTTTCCAAATCAAGCAATAAGTATATGACATGGCGACCGACCAGCATTTAGCCGAAATAGCCGGTGGTCCACTGGCCACCAGGGCTTCCGTCTACTCGCAAATCGAGCAAGGCCTGCTCAAGAGTCCACACAAGGCGGCTGTCCTTTGCATGCACCAGCGTGAGGACCACCTGTCAGGCTTGGTGCCGGTCGACGATGAGTTTCAGCAACACAATGGCCGCGGCCACCTCGATTGCTTGACGCTGACCTATACCCAAGCACATCGCGCAGCTCTGATTTTGGCAGCTGGCATGATAGCGAATGGTGCACGGCCTGGCTCCACTATGCTCGTGCTGATTCCGAACGGCGGCGAGTACAGCTTGTTGTTATGGACCAGCATCATCACGAGGCTGACCTTTGCTGCTGTGGATATGTTCGCTTTGGATGCGTTCCCTGATACCGATTTGCGGAACTTCATCAAGACATTGAAGCCGAGAGCTGTTGTTGTCCAGGATGCGGCCGGTGCTAAAGCTGTGGACGATGCGATTGAAGGCTTGGACCTGACGCAGCTGCTGCGTATCTCACTAAGTCGCGACTCTTGCTATGGTTGGAAATCGCTGCTTGACGTCGCTGCTGACGCCTCCAAATTACCGATGGACGGTAGCACCCTACTGGAGGAGGCGAGGACCGATGACCCGCAGCGCATCCATTCTGTTCTTTTCACGTCC
Organism: Lichenothelia convexa; assembly: GCA_021030975.1. Lineage (NCBI taxonomy): Eukaryota > Fungi > Ascomycota > Dothideomycetes > Lichenotheliales > Lichenotheliaceae > Lichenothelia > Lichenothelia convexa. The sequence goes on from JAGFMK010000089.1 coordinate 42,268, forward strand.
GGAACTTCCGCCGGTCAACCGAAAGGCTGCCCTCAGCGCGTTGGCTCCGTCGCCCACTACTTACACTCCCAGTCCTGGCTCATCAACGCAGGCAACTGCGACCTTGTCCTCCTGCAAGCACACAACTCTCGCGCCATCGCGCCCGCCATCACGCTACAGACGTGGAGAGATGGAGGCACAGTCGTAATGCCGAGCACGACGCCGAGCACTAGTTTCGCGATTGAACATACATTGGATGCGATTATTCATTATGGGGTTACTTTCATAGTCCTTTCACCTGCCATGGTGCATGCCTTGGACCATGTTCTTGCGTCTCGCCCCGGTAAGCTGGATTCGGTGCGAACGATCCAGCTAGGTGGAGATACGGTGACTAGAGACGTCTTGATGAAATGTGCCACCCTGTTCCCAAGTGCGAAAGTGTGCATAAATCATGGTATGTCGGAGGGCGGAGCATTCTTCACGTGGCCATTCTTCGACATGCCAACTTCCCAGATTCCGTGCTTTGGCGAGATGTGTCCGATTGGGGCCGTCGCTCCTGGAGCCAGAGTACGAATCTGGGATGCGGACAGTAGGAGTGTGACTAAAAGAGGAGAGCCAGGGGAGCTGCATGTGTGCTGCGAGACTATTATTCTACATTATCTCGACGACGTGACGAAGTCCTCTTTCTACGAAGACGAAACAGGTCGCTGGTTCATAACCGGTGATCTTGCGGTGATTAACGACGAGGGATTAGTATTCATTATGGGTCGTCGCAAGGATGTGATCAAGCGCGCCGGTACTTCGATCATGCCCGTAGCGCTTGAGAGCTGTATAGAAAAATATACCGGCGCACAAGTAAGCATAACATACTTCTTACAAGCGATACGAAAGTCTTTTGTGCAGCAAAGTAGCCCGCATTGCTGACAACACACCATAAACTAGACATCAGTAGTGCCGGTTCCACATTCAGCACTAGGCCACGAGCCTTTCGCGGTAATTGGCAGTTTCAACGGCAAGGATGAAGACGGAATCAAGGACTTTGTCCTACGCATATTCGGGAAAAGCTATGCACTTGGAGGTATATTGTCATTGAAGCAGGTTGGGCTCCACAAGTTCCCGGTCAATGCTACTCATAAGATCATCAAGTTCGAATTGCAAACGGCTGTCATAGAGCATCTCAACCGGATGACATAGTAAGGATCGGTTATGCCTTACTTACGACGGATGCTCAACGGCCTCGTCGGACTAGATCCGAGGTACTCCAAGGCGTGGAGATCCCTACAACAATTGATCTTCATCATCAATACCCGGCGGAAGAAGACTCGAACCTCCCCAGGGCGAACGGGAGCTTCAAACGGCCGCACGGCTGTTCTCTACAGTCTACTTGCAGCGATGCTTCCAAACAGCCTGACTCCAGCACTTGCTAACGGCCTTTTACTGTTTCCATGAATAGTACCGTTCTTCGCGGTGAAAGAGCTTCCTCTGTGGCTTCCAGTAGCAATTCCTTGTATCATTCGTGCCGGGGCTGTACGCCTTTGCTCTGTATGGTGACCAGATTCCTTCACGCCCCGTGCCCACCTCTTGCAAAGGCTGTTTGCTCCACCTCTTGCAATTCCACGGCGTCCAATTACTGATTGCCCGTGCTCTTGCTTCAGTGTTTGCAGCTGGCGTCGTAGGTAAGGGTGTGCGCGGGGACTGTCCTTTGCTAGCGGTCGCTGGCTCGAAGGTCGATTGACTAGAGAGGCTGGCTTGGTCGCTGAGTGAATTGCTTGCTTGCGAGGTAGACGTCCTTAGCGAATCCAAAGGGAAGGCGTGGTGTCAAGGGCGTTCAAGGACTTTCTCTGAGGCCTCTCGAATCGATGAATCGCCGGACAACTGGAATAAAGCATGGTGCCAGCTATTAACTTACGCCAGCAACGAGTTGACTTTAAAACCGTGGAGGTGGCGAAGAAGCCGTTCCACGATTTTGAATTCAATACGTGCGTCCCTTTACTGCCCTCATGAACGCTGGCTTCAGTTGATGTCTTTGATGGTTGGGGGGGTTACAGGATCTGAAGGTTTGCCATCGCGTAAATCCAGAGTAGAAGGAAGTCACTCGGGCCTAGAACATGTTGACAATAATCTATCGGTCAAGGTGCCCAGAGCAACACTGTTTCGATAGTCCCCCTCTCGATCGACGACAGCCGCGCTTGGCCAGCTTCATGTCCGTTTGAGCCATTGCTTGCTACTCCTGCCCACCGCGTAATACTCCGATCGCTTTCCAATCATCCAGGCCTCCTAGCATCTGTTCATAGCAAGCTACGCTATCCCATATCAGCTTCCTGCAGCCGGGCATCGCCGTTCCAACGGAACCAGGCAGAGCGACGGAAGAAATATACTGGAATCGAACCAGTTGACGACACAGGCACAAGCGCGAACTCCGCCATTTGAAGTATGCCCCAGTTGCGTCCTAGATACCTAATCTAAGCAGCCATCTCAGCTCTATGTGCGCGCGACTCATAGTTCACGTGATAGTCACTCTTGGAACGCCGTGTTCGAGAACTCCAGTACGCTGACCCGAAGAAGCCGTTCAACACCATCTACAAGCCAATTCTCCATTCATCCACCGTCTTCATTCCCAAATTAGTCGACTGCCATGGATCTCAGTACCGGCGGCAGCCCCTTAGACCTCACCAAGCTCACCGACAGAGACAGGCAAGAGCTATCACAGTTCATCGTCAACGAGCAGCAGAAGAGTAGGATACAAGGAGGTTCGTTCATGCCCCTTCCATCGCTTCACTACACAACTTTTCGCCATTGGTCCATGCATATCATTGAATGGCAAGTGCCGACGCTGACTTGCGTTCCCTTCTAGCGATACACAGCCTCACAGACGTCTGCTTCCGGAAATGCATCACGAGTAAGATATCATCGGGGAAACTAGATCGGAGCGAGGAGCCCTGCATGCAGAATTGTGTGGATAGATTCATGGACGGGCAGATGGCGGTGCTGAAGCATTTGGAGCAGATGCGGACAGCCTCATAGTGTGACAGGGATTGTCGGTTGTGAGGAGGCCTGTATGAAATATTGAAGGGAGGATATGCTACTGTGATACCACCAAACGCATGCAAAGTAAGGATACTGTATGATACTAGGGTATAGAATGCACGGGAGACAGATAGGATAACCTGCATCTCCGCTTGAATAGGGGTTCAGCGCAAGGCCGTGTAAATGCTCTGCTCTGCTCGAGATTGGGGACGAAGATCTATATGCAACGTCTTCAAATTGATAGAAACTCATATCAGGGTGTTCATAGAACTCAAGGCTCGCGTCACCTGAATCCGCGCTAGCTCAGAGCGTGCACATCTCTAAATCCCTCATAAAACAACCGAAACGCTCAGGACTCGGCTCTCAAGCTCAGGACAGCAATCGGCACAACTCCAGATTCAAACTAAGCCAATAAAGGCGTCTCATTTTCTAGACAATTGATAGCTTTGTAGCGGCTATGTCCAACGCGTCGAGGTCAGGCGTTAACCGTGCGTAAGCCTTCTTCGATCCATCCGGTCTAGCATCATCTAGTCAGCATCGGAACCGCTCCTTCGAGTGGCACAGGTCAAGTCTTACCTGATCAGCGTATTGATCTTCACGCATTCGATATCGTACAGCTTCTTCAGCGCCTGCTTAATCTGCCTCTTGTTCGCCTTGACATCCACAATAAACACCAGCGTGTTGTTCTCCTCAATCTTCTTCATCGCGCTCTCAGTATTCAGCGGATGGATAATGACTTTGTGCGCGTCGAGGCGAGGTTCATGAGGAATCGACTTGCGTGGGTACTTCGGCGAGCGGGAGAGTTTGAGGGTCTTCGGTCGGTGGAATGTGGTTGAGAGGCGTATCTTTCTGGTCTTCTTCGAGTTCACCTGTACAGGCGGTCAGCGATGGGAGTGCTGACACGAGTCGAAGACCTTACGCCTTTGAGCGCGGCTTTGGCGGCTTCCGTGGCCTTCTTGGGCTTCTTGCCAGGCTTTGGGCCTATGTGAGAAGTATGTTGTTAGCAGTTACCCTCGAAGAGAAGCTTTGAAGAGAGACAACAAGGAAATCTCATGAGACACAAGTGCAATAAATGGGCTGTGCTCGTGGTCGTTCGCTGTTACTTGATGCTAGGGATATGACATCGATCCATTGTCGCCAGCAATTCCGATGGAGCGCAAAGCTAGGAGTCAAAGCGCAGTGGATACACTCACCCTTTTGGCCATCGGCAGTAGCTCTTGGTCCAGGCATGCTGCGCAATTCAGATAATGTTGCAGCGTCCCTAGGGTCGTTGAATTGAGGTTGTGCGATCGGAAATTCTATGTCCTCGCTTAGTCTTTACTAGTGCCCGTGTTGTCGCTTGAACAACGCTGATCCGCATATGTATCGGTACCTAGGTACCTCGATGCCTAAGTTACTTTACCAGGAATTAAATTTGCTCTACTGCTCAGAAATACAGCTCCAGGTGATTTTCTGGAAGTTTGAGTTCATCCAATTTACCCATGACCGTAAAGAAATCCAGAAAGGGCAAAAAAATTAAGTCACTGTCGCATGGCCGCCCGCCCGCCTCTCGCAAGCCTGCGGCATCACTTTCGTCCAAGAAAACGCGGACAATCATACGTTCACATCATCGTTTGCAAAAATCACATGCAAAAGCAATTGTAGACGGTGATGAGGATACCGCAAATTCGCTGGCAAAGCAAATTGAGCAGCAAGGCGGGCTAAAAGCGTATCAACAAGCGAGCATCACAGGTCAATCAACGGAACGCGGCGGTGACTCGTCCAAGGTGCTTATGGAGTGGCTCAGCCCCTTGAGTGAAAATTTACACAGCGGCAGTAAAAATCCTCCAAAACTGCATATGCTCGAAGTTGGAGCGTTATCAGCAAACAATGCCTGCTCCCGCTCTGGCCTGTTTGACATGACACGTATCGATCTGAACTCGCAAAATGAACAAATTCTGCAGCAAGATTTTATGGAGAGGCCAATTCCGACTAGCGAGAGAGAGAAGTTTGACCTCATTTCTCTGTCGCTGGTGCTCAACTATGTCCCAACTTCCGAAGGCAGGGGCGAGATGCTGCGCCGCTGTTGCAATTTCTTACGCAAAGCTAAGGATGCCACGCCGGGGAAGGATTATTTTCCATCGTTGTTCTTGGTGCTCCCCGCTCCTTGCATTACTAATTCCAGATACCTGGATGAAACGCGGTTCTCCGCGATCATGAGGGGTTTGGGGTTCGTGCTGATCAAAAGCAAGCTGTCATCAAAACTGACTTACTATCTCTGGCGTTACGAGGATAACAAAGATTCTTCGGAATTGTTCAGGAAGATTGAGGTCAATCCTGGACCGAAGAGGAACAATTTCACGATAGTATTGAGGTGAAAAGGTTGCTCGTGGCCTGCATCCCATTCATCTACAGTGTATAAGGTATTGGTACCGTTAAACTTCGATATCGTAAAGTGGATGAGCAAGACGCCGGAGAGTCTCCACGTAGCTCTATGTTATCAAACGCTTGGGTAAAAGCGCAAAGACCGTACTCACAACGGCCATAACCGAGCAGATGAGGATCAAAAACCAATCCAGGGCTCGCTCTTTCCGGGGTATCTTCTTCCCAAACATCTTCAGGTGGAACAACAGAGGCAGGATCAAGGCTACCGTGAAACAGGCAACCGATCCCAAAAGCGACATGATCCGGTCAAAAGATGGCACCAGGATGGCGATAATAACAAACGTTACAACTGTCAGAATACGGATGGAGAGCTTTAGAAGGCCGCGATTGAACCCGGACATACCGTCAAGACTAGGTGCAGCCGCAAGAGATCTGGCGTCGAGGCCAAGTGCTATTTCGATAGTGCTGACAATCGGCTTGGCGCTAGCGAGACTCATTAGCAAAGGCTCGGCGGCAATAGTTTTGGTAACTTACTTGAGTGGAACCTTCGTCAGTGGTATGATGCCTATACAGATGGCGATGAAGATCCGAGTGATTTTGGGATACCCTGGCGTAAGGAATATATTCGCGGTGATCTCATCCATTACGCCTTCACCAAACATAAGGAAACCCACGACCGCCATGGTCATGTCCAAGAGATACTACAGAACGTCAATGAATGGAAGGGTTTGAGGTGATCAACACATACCGTGAATACATAAGTGATGTTCACTGCTTTCGGATACTTCCGCGGATGTCTCATATCCCTATACGTGTTTAATCAGCGAACGTTCGGCGGACATGGAGTATTCCCAAGTTTTCGGGGTCGGTCCGCACCTATAAATATTTGGGAATACTGCGTGGCCTCCGAAAGGAGCTATTATCCGTCAGCTTAGTTGTCTTGGGTTATGAAACGACGTGCTTACACATGAGGAGCCCGAAGCTGAGCGGAACGGTGCCCCAGTGCATTGGAAAAACACTGGTTTGAGCGGGTTCCCTTAGCGAACCCGGCGCATGTGGCTTGACTAGACCATCGACGAGGATAGCAAGAACGACTGCAAACAGGTCAGGCGAGCCCAAGTCTAGTCCCAGATACGGACGCTTACTCCCAAAACAGCACACGATGCCAACAAAGCTCGAGAAGCTCAAGAGTGAAAGCGGAAGGAAACCGAGGGGTATAAGGATTATACCACATACAATCTTCCACTCGGTTGTTCCCCAGCCGGGGACGAGCGCGTCCAAGCTGTCCGCAAACAACACCACCAGTGCCACGCAAGCGGCAGTCAGCTCTAGGCTGAAAAGGATACTGGTCGCTGTCCTTGCTCGGTTGCCATACGATGCCCATGCGAGGTCAGAAAAGGTAAGTAGGGTTTCGTTGGCTTTGAGGCATTTAGCGAGAAGCCTGGCCGTGTAGGATGTGCTGATCGCAACGAACAGAAAGAACACCATGCCGAGCAGCCAACCAGAATACTTGAACCCAAGTGGCAAACTGAGCAGTCCAATGCCAACAAGTGTATTAACAGAGTTAAACACCGTCTGCGGCACGGTTGACTGCCCCACTACCACATTCACGATCCGTCCGTCGTCTTTCTGGACCTGCTTAACCAGCAATGGTACTCTTTCCTTATCCGGCGCAGTACTGCCTGCTTCTTGTTGTTCTCTGAACAGTCTTCCGGCGTGCCGCATGGAAGACTCGTTGAGTCCGGTGGCCAGACTACCATAAGTCCCTGGGAAGGTAACGCTAGGCGACGTCGATACCAGCTGCGGTTGTATTTGGAATATGTCCTCGTCGTACACCGGCATTCGCCTCTCACTCAACCGCCGCCTGACTGCGGGATCTATCCCAGCCGCCGTATCATCTGCATCCTCCTCAATGGCATTATCTGACGCACGTCTCCTTGCCTCTTCCAACGCGGTTCCCAGAAGGGATGTCCGCGACCCGCTTGTTGCTTCAATATCCCCGCGGTCCTCTTGTTCACTGTCACCATCTACCCCGGAGTATCGATAGGATGGCTGAACCGGCTGAATCTCCCAAAAGCCTGTCGAGCGCTGAAACGATCTTGCAAAGTTCTCTAAACTGTTAACTCCCCCTGCCTGCTTTAGGGAGTTCATGTGCATTGATATGGAGGACCTGACCAGAGAAGCTCTTTAGCCACTGCATATATCTTCGATTGTTTTGTCTTTGGCCATATCGGGCTTATGCTGGAGTAACTGACCGTTTCTGCCCAAAGTCTCCTCGCCGCATACGTGGTGATTCTGGCGACTGTGAAATGTCCATATGCTCCTCTGTCCTCCTTGAGTCTCTTCGCTGCTCGCCGAAACGTATGCCGCTCTGCTCGGACGAAGTAAAGCTCCGCCGCCAACCTTGGTCGCCTTCCCGCCTGCTAGTGGGCTGAGATGGGCTGGCCATGATTATGAATGTGCCTAGGAGCACTGAGCTCTTGGGTTCGGTAGTTGCGACTCTAGGATCGATTCACTCGATATCCTCGGAAGTTTGAGAGGGGAAGCCCAAGGTCACTGGGGTGGTGGGGGTGGTAACGCTTCAAGGAATCGTCAGCTGTTACAATTGGGCATAGAATGTCCCAGTGCAACGCAATTGCAACAGTAATACGTGGACATGGCAGGTAAGGCTTTCGTCGATGGCCTACAACAACAGGATACAGAATCTTTTCTGCTACCCTGCTCATCGATGAGGTTCGCCATCGAATTGCATATGCAGATCAACAGCAGCTATGCCTATCTCGGATTGGTGCCCCGTATCCGGAGTCATCACTGCCGACCCGCCCTAACCGTCATTGTTTTCAAACGGCACGGGCCATCTCCAAGCTTCAGTAATTGAACGGAACCATTAAGTGAGGATGAATGTATTATACCTTATAGAGCGATCAAATTCTAAGCGCGGACCTAGCCGGCATGAGCCTTTCCCTTTTAAGCCCGTGGTCACCTTACCCAACTTTGTAGTGCTTGAGTGGCGCCAAAATCCAAAAGTCCACGGCTTTTATGCCAGTTGCTCACGGTCAAGAAAGTACTATGATTGCTGAATCACTGCGTGCTAACTCATCTTCCCGTTTTGGAGGTTTTACGATTCTCCAGATTAAGGCTTCCCAACACCGAAGTACCAGACTATTCGCCCTTGCGTCGAATACAAAATGAGACCTTTCGGCAACAAGCAGAGCTTCGCTAGGTCAACACCAACTGCAAGCCCAATGTATGCTCAGCCTCTGAGTAAGCCCGAGGCTGCAGAGTTTTCTCTACTCGATCAGTAAAGCTTCAACATGCACTCGATGACTTACTGCATGGTGAACTGCTACGAATTTTAATATTCAGGGCTGCCTGTTCTTTGTACTTTTATTTCCACAGTATGCTAGCCATACACCACTCCTACGAATGGCGCATAATACGCAGCTTAACTACCAAGTTGGACATCAGACTAACTTTGAAACGGCCTGAGCCGGCGAAATATACGGGGCTACCTACCCTGACACTTCCCGCCAGCGCGAGGTTTGACTCATGCGCTTGGCTATTTGTCTTGTACAGTCCATAGAGCGCAAACACAACTGGAGAGGCCGCACTCTTTCACCAGGCTAAAAACTGTGAACGTCTTCTATATCCTGCTTGCCATCACGAAAATGCAGTCCCCAATCAAGGACGAAGATCTAAGCGCCGTGGAATTGCAGCTGTTTAAAGACTTCCATGCGGAAAGCAAAACAAAATGTTGGATAGGTATTCCATTGCAGCCCAGCCTCTTTTCACTTTGTGAACGCGTTTAGATTGACATTCTCCTAGGGTCAGCGTACATTGATAACGCCCAGGCTCGGATGGGCGCTTTTGAAGTACTGCGGATGGCGTAGCACGCAAAACGAAGAACGTCGGACCCGTCGAGTGGGGGATACACCGCAACAAATGCTCGATAAAATCATGGCTGTGTTCGACACATTATCGGAAAAAGCTATGATGCAGCTGAGTCTTGCGCTCCACGATTACAAGCATCCTGTGATCACACTTGGCGTCTGCGGCCATTACCGGTACCGGTTGATACCATACCCTTCTGGGCGTGGTCTAAGCGACTACGACCTTCTGGAAGGCAAGTACGACAGGCGGCCTAGGGTAGACATGCTCATCCTATCGATGTTTGAAAGTTGGGATAGTAGACAATACACCAAAATGGCCTCATCCGAAGATACAGTCTCCGATTTGATCCGGTCATCTGATGCTGCCGAGAACTTTTCGAGTATCAGCGAATCCAACCGTGCAAGTACGCCTGTTCAGCCTCACAAGCCAGATACGAACCTGCCCATACTGTTCCTCCAACTCGGCTCCATCCAATACCAACACCGTGACAGCCGTCACGAGTGTGACTGGACAAACACGAAGTTTGTCCTTGTCGTCAACATGTTCACAAAGCAGCCTTGGATCATCTTCAACAACCGAGCCTTTGATGACGATACAGAAGAATATGGTAACGGCCTCGGGAGCAACGGCTATATGCCGCATGACTCAACCCGCTCTTTCAGTTTCGCCCGCCTACGGCGAGATGAGTCTGATGCGGATGGGCTGGCTTCACTTTCGGCAGTTATTTTGGGAGAAGGCCGCGATCTGCGGTTGGTCATGGACCAAGTTCACACAACGCCGGATGACGATGTCATGCTGTTTTACCCTGCTCACAGACGCAGAATGGAAGGGACGATGGACATTGCAAGGTCTCATGAGTCGAAGCCGTTTATCGGCCCGGAAGCTTGATAAAAAGCATGACTGGGTAGCTGCCGGGGGCCGTTTCGAAGGTAGTCCCGCGCCGAGCTTCTCATCTCAACCTGCATACATTGTGCACCTCTGCACTACTGTAAGATAGTTTGCATTAAAGCTAGATGCTGATACTGATTGGCGGGTTTTACGTTCGTTGTTGATTGATAGATACATGGCAGTGAACTTGAATAATAAGTGTCCCCCTTCGCCAGCAGCTAAGGAGCACCGCGGCTCGCGCTTTGCCCGTGCTCACCCCAGGACCGCAAGCCATTCTTCAGCGCATCCACAAGACGCTTGTTCAAAGCCTGCTCTTCGAAGCTGACTCTACCAGTCTCCCACTCGAGCAACTCCTCAGCGCGTGGCCCGCTACTTCCTTTCAACAGCCCAACTGCCACATCAATCAAGTAGGGACGGGAGTCGTCAGAAAAGAATACCATTGCCCCGCACACCTTACAGAACGTTCGTGTTACACCTTTGGAGCTGTTATACGACTTCAAGCTCCCGAACACGAGCCTGAAAGGTTCTTCACTCGGTAAGGTCATATTCACAGCTGGGATAAATGCCCATTGCACGACGTCGAAACCTGATGCTAGGCGGCAAGACCTGCATGTACAGTTCCCAGCATAGTAGCGTGTGTTGTTCGCTCGGAGCCACCAGGGCTTGCTGTGAGGGTTCTCTGTGCGGCCAGTTGAGTTTGGGACCATCACATCTGGGAAGGGTGAGTTGCATTGAGCCGATTTCTCGTTAGGCGGAGATATGGAGAATGACACGCCACCGCAGGCACACTCAGCGCGTACACTCTCCGGCGTTGCTTTAGTGCTCGACTCCGCCGTAATGAGCGTATCGAATTTTACCTCTTCACTGACGCCGGAATCTTTCGCCCATATTTTCAGCAGCTTGCCGTCAACACTCGGAAGCCAAGAAATGAAGCCGCCATCAGGCACCGAAGAAGCCCAGATATGCCCCTCAAGAGTCACTATCCCTTCTGACTTGCTCAGTACTCCTGTAGCGACATCCCACGTTTCATCCCGCTTGTCGTGGAAGAACATCTGCGAGCCACAGGATGAACAAAAGTACCTCGTCACAGTCTCCGACGACTTGTAGCCGGTCAGATGGGTGAGATCAGCCGGTGCTGGACACGGCAGTCTCGCCCATATTTCGCAAAGAATGCCTGAAGCATGACGGCACGTGTCACAGTGACAGAAGTGGGCTTTCAGGGGTAAGGAGGACGAAGGGACTGGAAATTGGTACGTAGCCGCACCGCATAAGCAGGCGGCTGAAAGAATGGTCTCCGCCGACATCGTTCAGGTCTGCATAACAATCTTGATCAGCGAACTGTTCAGACGTTTTGACTTGAAACCGTTTTTCCGCCAAACCTGGCTCGATGCTATCACAGGGCTCTTACCAATATCTTCTACAATCCAGGAGTTCTTCCAAGGGAATGTTAGATATGTTCCCTTAAGTCTCAGTAGGCCAGAGCACGCAGACAGTGATTGTCCTTTTTTGATTGAAGCCTGGAATTTCGTAGCGTATGTATTCGTTTCCGTTCTTGTGCTTGGATCTAGCTCAGAGACGCGGGTGACGTGCCGTAAGCATGGCGGCGGGAGCGGATGGAGGCAGCAGGTAGTGTACGATGATAAGCCTTTGGCGACGGATGGTGAGGGAACCGTACTCGGAGGAACGGTTTGCAATACACGGTATAGATCGGGTGTAGTACAAGATGGTGCTTGGAGTTGTGGTTACAAGAGGTGTATGGTGGTACGCCATTTGTCATAACGTCTTACACGGGGTTTTGCAACACCCGCTTAGTAAGCGACTTTTTGGCGTATACAGCAGCAGCACGATGCAGCTGTCGCTGCTGTCGGTTGCCCGATTAGGCACGAATTTAAGGCTGTTCAATGTCTCTATTTACATACAAATGCTAAATGTCAAGGAGTTGAGGGTCAATATTGCTGTACTCGCTGTTGGCGAGGCTATAGTCCTCCAGCATGCCTTCCATAACTCCCTCCATAGTAAATTGCCCTACTAGGTCATTATTTTCCTGATCCTGACTATCCATATTGTCGTTGATCTTGTCTTCTTGTTGTCGCTGTCGCTGCGACGCTGCTGGCGACTGTACGAGTTCTCGCAGTGCCTGACTAGCCTACTATTGCTGCAGAGCCTTATTACGTGCTCTGGTCGCTGCCGCCTTGATCGCTGCCTCGCTGCGAGGCTTACTCTTCTTCGCTAAGGCTTCCTCTTCTCGTTGACGACGTTATTCAGCCTCTTCTAGACTAAGCACTCTAGTGCCGGTCCAACGTTCATTCTTCTGTTGCTTCTTTTTAGCCCGGGCGTCTACTTATTTAATCAACTCCCTAATCCGGTTATCCTTGATAATACCAGCGGCCTTTTCCTGAGCAATCTTGTTGAATAACTCGGTAATCTTCCGCAGCCGCAAGCGTGGTAAGCACTCGTTTGTAAAGAGTGCTAATTCGTTAATCTCCCGCTAGGTTCGTAGTGTGTGAGGTGCCTCTAGGGCGTCAACTACTAGCTGTTCCTCCCCTCTTAAGTTCTTAATCCAAAGTGTTAGCACCTTTAGTGGCGGCCGAAGCGATAGATAGAGGCGTTTTAGTGCTTATTTAGAATTTAATAGGATGATGCCCGCTGCCTTAAAGGCTTTTATAATATTCTATACTGTGAATATCTCTATTCGAACCTTGGTATAGATATAAATAAACGGCCTCTTTAAGATAGTTCTAAAGCCTTTATTACGTAGAACATCTCTAATATACTTACTATAAGCACTTTACACTAGACTAAATAGGCCTATATTAAGTGGTTATAGTAGGTGTGTTAAATAAGGAGGGAGGTATAACAGTATAATCTTATTATCCTAGTAATATTTAATAAATAAGTAAGTGATATAAGAGTTATAACTATTTAGAATAAGTAGCTAATAGGTGCTATAAATACTATCCTTTATCGCTGCGTCGTAATACTTAGTTAGCTAGTAGAGACCTAGTTCGTCGTCGCTCTAGCTATTCTTACTATAGCCTAAATAGGTCACTTTTAGATAGCCTAACTCCTTTAGCTAATTAAAGAGGTCCTTACTATATAATTTACCCTTAAAGATAATAACTAGAGGGAGGACTTCGCTAGTAGATTAGATACACTCGATAATAGATACCTACTCCCTATTACCAGGTTATAATATAAAGGTGTTCTAGTATATTCTATATTATACTACTTAGGCTATTTATATAACTCCTATTATAAAGCCTTTTTTATCTATATTAGTAATATCTTCTATATAGATATTATACTCTTTAATAGTAGATTTAAGAAGGTTAAACTAATTTTATATAGATACTAGGTATAAGGGATCGACCCCTAGGGCCAGCGGTAAAGGTATAGATAATACCTAGACTAGGTTCTCTAGACCTAGTAGTAAGGTAGTAACTCGATTAATTAACCTAGAACTAACCCTAGGGATAATAATAAGACGAAGTGTAGAGAGAGAAAGCTAGAATATATAAAGCAGAGTGAAAACTCTAATATAGCTAGAGACTAATATAACTCTAAAAGGTCTAATATAACTCTAAACCCTTAGTCTTAGATTAGGATCGTGATAGTAGGTCCCCCTTAAGTAGGTCGAAGCTCCTATAAGACCTTAGCCCTAGGTCCTCTTATCTTAGACTTAAACTCTTAAAGACTTAAAAATTTTCCCTAATCTAGATATAAGATAACTTTTAAAATTTTCCGAATTTTCCTTAAGCCTAAGTCTATTCCTTAGCCCTTAGTCTATAGACCTAAGTCTAGTCCTAGGTCTTAGGATTCCTTAAACCTAAGCCTAGTCCTTCAACTCTAGTCTCTAGACCTAAGTCTAACTCTTAGACCTTAGTCTTCCCTAGACCTAGATCTAACTCTTAGACCTAACTCTTACTAAATAGCTATCGGTTTATCTTCTCCTTAGGAGTATTATCTTTCCGTCCTAAGGAGTAAGTCTCCTTCTAGCCTTTATTTCCCTAAGGGATCCTATATCCCCTAGGTCCCCCTTAAAGGTGCTAGTCCCTAGCACCCTAAGCCTCTTAGTTATCTCTCAAAAAAATTTCCCTAAAATTCTACCTCTTATAGATATAGTAGAGTATTAGATAGAGCTCTAGGAAGGCCGTAGGAAATTCGCGGAGTATAGGACGTAGGTCTAGGATATAGTAGAGCGTTAGATAGAGCTCCTAGAAAGGCCGTGGGGATTTTATAGAATCTTAGATAGAGGTCTAGGATATAGTAGAGTATTAGATAAAGCTCTAGGAAGGCTATAGAAAGCTATAGGAAATTCGCGGAGTAGAGGACAGAGGTCTAGGATATAGTAGAGCGTTAGACAAAGCTCTTAGGAGGCCGTGGAAATTTGCGGAGTCTTAGACGTGGTCTTAGAAAGCTCCTAGGAGGTTATTAAAAATTTCTAGGATATAGGACTTAACTTAGAACCTCTTAGGAGACTTGCGGTAGATAGCTAGATCTAAAAATCTATAGCTATCTAGGGTGAGAGAGGAGCGACGCTTTATAATATAAGGGATCGACCCCTAGGGCCAGCGGTAAGGTATAGATAATACCTAGACTAGGTCCTCTAGACCTAGTAGCAAGGTAGTAACTCGATTAATTAACCTAGAACTAACCCTAGGGATAATAATAAGACAAAGTATAGAGAGAGAAAGCTAGAATATATAAAGTAGAGTGAAAACTCTAACACGGCTAGAGACTAATATAACTCTAAAAGGTCTAATATAACTCTAAACCCTTAGTCTTAGATTAGGATCATGACACTAGGTCTATAGTAACTTTATACTTATTATTAAATAATTTTACCTACTTTATATAGAGGTTTAGATACCTTAAAAAGTACTATAAGTACTAGTTTTTACTAATATAAGTATCCTAAACGCCTTAGGTAATAAGAAAGCCTTTTACTAACTTATTTACTATTAATATTATAGGTATAAATCTAAAAGTAACTAATTTAATAACCTATTATTTAAGAACGTCTTCTTCTATAGCTATAAGCTTTATCTCCTCCTTATAGGTAATAACTAGTACTAAGTACTTCTTATTTAGCCTTTTAGATAGTATACTAGGACTAATATTATATACTACTACTATTACCTATAGTATATTATAACCCTCCTTTATATATCTACTATTACTATCTATAAGGGATCGACCCCTAGGGCCAGTAGTAAGGTATAGACGATACCTAGACTAGGTCCTCTAGACCTAGTAGTAAGGTAGTAACTCGATTAATTAACCTAGAACTAACCCTAGGGATAATAATAAGACAAAGTATAGAGAGAGAAAGCTAGAATATATAAAGTAGAGTGAAAACTCTAATATAGCTAGGGACTAATATAACTCTAAAAGGTCTAATATAACTCTAAACCCTTAGTCTTAGATTAGGATCGTGATACTATCTATAAGTACTCTATTTAAGACTTTAGTAGGTAGGATAGAAGAGGATAAGGATTATAAGGATTGTAAGGCTATCTCTTAGTTATTCTAGAGGGTTATTATTATATACTGAATTTATCGAGTTGAAGGTATTGATGATCGATGGGTCGGAGCAGCCAAAACAACGCTTACTAAGCGGGTGTTGCAACACACCGTGTGTTGCAAAACCCCGTGTAAGACGTTAGATGGCGATATTATAGCGGTACAATATCTCCGTCCTTCGTGAATAGCATATCACCATACACCTCCCGTACAAAAACCGCAAGCGCCAGCTCGTATACGCCTAATCTATACCATGCATTGCAAACCGCTCATCATAGTACAGTCCCTCATTGGCATAGGCACCATCTGTCGCCAAAGGCTCCAAGGTTATCATCGTACTGTAGTACAATAATACCGGCAGGGCCGGCAGCCGAAAGCTCGAGCCACATCCCGTTGCGCCCCACGCCCCTCCGCCCCTCCGCCCCTCTTTGCGACAACCTCGTCGTGCGTTTTCTCGATCACGAACGTCATCCGGATCGCAAGAAGCACGCAGGACTGATTTCTGGTCTCTACCCTACCTCTGAGGACAGTCTTCACCTTCTACCTGATTCAATCACATACGTGGAGCCTGTGTACTACGCTGTTCCGCGTTCTAAATTAGGAGTCGCATACGCATCCCTACCCGTAGTGCAACACCACGTGCAGCCTTACAGGATTACCCTTTCTGCGACGTTACGCTGCATACGGAGGGTCACCAACCCAAACCGCCTTCGAGAAAGGCAGAATTTGAAAAGGCATCCGTTGTTACACTTGCGCCTTTTCGAACCAACGTCATTGAACGCTACGAACATTACTGGGAGGGACTGCGCATTACCATACACTGAAGGAGGTGGCATACAGTACACGGCGCACGAGCGCATCGCACAAGAGGACTTGGAGAATATCTCTGCAACATGGACAGTCTTGGATTACGACGGAAAGACACGACAAAGGGCCCTCCGCTACGGATACTCTCTTTAGATGGTGGAGGAGTGCGGGGCTACTCTATGCTTATCCTGCTTCAAGAGTTGATGTACCGGACGTTCGTGGAGACTGAAGGAAGAGCGCCGAAACAACATGAGATACCGAAGCCATGCGAACATTTCGACTTAATAGCGGGAACAGGCACTGGAGGATTGATTGCGATTATGCTCGGGCGGTTACGATTGGATCTCGAAACTTGCAAAGACGTTTACGTGCGGATGACAAAACGAGTATTTGAGACGGACAAGACAATAGCAGGAATACCATACACATCAACCCTGTTTAAAGCTTCGAAGTTGGAAGACGCGATCAAGGAGTGCGTGAGCGAGTATACGGTCTATGATGATGAAGGGAACGACAATATTGCATACCCCGGCGAGGTCATGTCACCGATGAGCACGAGGACGGCAGCAAGCGAAGCGTGGCCCCAAAGAAGTGTCAGCAACGCAAGCAGATACAGCGGGAGGAGTCCAGCAGAATTTCGAGGACCGCTGAGCAAGAAACGGTGGAGAAACCCAAATGCGCTTCTCTACGATACCCGTGAAAACCGTTGCAAGACGTGAGTTCGACTGCAAATATTCTGAAGGGCAGAGATTAACAATTGATAGTGCCGTAACAGCGGTCTACAAGGGCACTCCCAGGGATGGAGGCTCCATCCTCCTCCGCTCTTATGACTCGCGGAAGGAACCGGCGCCTGAATTCAACTGCACGATATGGCAAGCGGGGCGAGCAACATGTGCTACGGCACTTGCCTTCAAACCTATACAGATCGGACAGTCTGTCTTCCTAGATGACGGAGCAGGCAAATACAATCCGGCTCCACAGATTCTAGATGAGGCGGCGGTAAATGAATACCCAGGGCGAGATGTAGGCGTCTTCGTCAGCATTGGCACCGGCAAGCGACCTAGTGGGACTAATAACGAACAACATCTGTGGTGGGAAGGATTTGTGGGTGGAGCCGTGGGCAACTTCGCAGAAGCCCGGCGGCGGTTGATTGCGAAGATTGAGGGTTGCGAAGACATTCACCAGTACATGCTTCGGGAACATCTTGCGAAGCGTAACGTCAATCCAGAAAATTATTACCGCCTGAATGTCGAAGTCGGTGTAGGCGAGTTTGGTATGAACGAGTGGGCTCGCCTCGTCGACATCAGCACCAACACACGCATGTACTTGCGCAAACCCGAGGTGCAGCGCATGAATTACGAGGCCGCGGTCAGCATAGCGAGGATACACAGAGCAAAGATACGACACGAGCGTGTTGTATCTGGCGAATACCAACCAAACGGGATGGGATTCCACCCGCAACAGTCAATACCGGAGATACCACCTCCATCTAACCCAATGGCCGTCGAACTTCCAGCTGAAGACGTGCCACCGACAAACCTCGCCTACCGACCAGCTCCACAGCCCCCTTATCCGCAATACCAGCATCGTCTTTCTGCCGATGACAAGTTCACTGTGATCTCCTCGGACGAGTATCCTCAACCTGTGCAGAGCGATATCAACACCTCACCTCAAAGGCAGCAAGTGGACATGTTGCACCCGCGGAGGAGTCGCGATACGTACGACAGCGATGCTCGAACGTCGCATGATTCTATGGTACCAGCGCCGTTACGGACAAGCGCAGATTTGAGGCATAGTCCTCCGCCGCTGCCGCCGAAGACGCCAATATCCGCTGCCGGGGATCCATTGAGGTATCTTGGTGCGATAAACAGGCCGCCGCTGCCGTACCCAGATACCGATGGGCCTCCGCCTGTCGTAAACCATGCGACGAAACCGGAGTATACGGTCAGATGATTTACTTCTCATGTGAAAATGTATTTGTATCTTGTTTGTTTAGCGATTGATCAGGAAGGCTGATGGTGATGAGTTATTTCTCTTGGTGAAAGGCGCAGGGTTGGGTCGGTTGCGGATAATACCC
Organism: Lichenothelia convexa; assembly: GCA_021030975.1. Lineage (NCBI taxonomy): Eukaryota > Fungi > Ascomycota > Dothideomycetes > Lichenotheliales > Lichenotheliaceae > Lichenothelia > Lichenothelia convexa. Next base: position 60,824 of record JAGFMK010000089.1, read on the forward strand.
CTTTGATGTCGATGAGGTTGAGGTTTTTGGCGGGCCAGTTTTGAATGTTCCTGAATTTTGCAGAGATATGGAGATGCGGACGACACTGTCACTGTTTGCTTAATGACCCTGCGTGCAAGCAATGCTCAATGAATTTTGGTGCCCACTTTGATTATTGAGAGCATGTTTTCATCTCTCAAGACACTGCCCAACTGGTCGACTTATGCAACAGTACGGGAATGTTGCAGAGCGAAAACATCTTGTCCTCTCAAATTCTTGGAGCCTTCGCGCCAGATCAGACGACACCAACGCATGCTACGATGAATTAATCTGCCCAATTCCGACTTAATTGATCCACAATAGCCAGCTGTCTCTAATTGTCGCATGCTCACATCGTTTTTTGATCTTTCTGTTCAAACCTCGACGCAATGTCGGCACAGCAATTCTTCATCTCCATGGCCACCCACGCCCTCATCGATTTATAGAACCTCGCACTTATTGACGATCTCAGCATCATTGCTCTTGAGCATTTACCGCGTTCATTAAAGCGTCCTTAGTCATAATGCAGAGGTAATTGATAGAATGACGATGACCTCTTTTAGAAGTCTCAAGTCACAATGTGCGAAACGATGAGAGCTCTAAGATAGCGGTCAGTTTAAGCAATTGAATTTAGAGAGGATGTAGGTCTAACTGCATCTTTACTCCACCTTTATATCATAGCCTGACTTCTAAGCACTGTTCTAAAATGGCAATAATTGATTCCGAGTACTAACCTAAGCCTTACGTTTTGCGTTGGTGGTTCGTAGTCCGTTTTAATATAGAACGTTGGATTGAAGTCCTCTCTCTCCGAATCACCAAAGTAATATTTCTAAAGGGCACATTCTATTCTAGGCAAGGACATTTAGTTAGCCTAGGATTAACCGACTGTATACCTTTGTCTACGCGCTAAATAGAAGCAGCGCCGTCTCTCACGCATGGGTGCAGAGGATAGTGGCACTGATATTCATTGCGGACGTTATCCAAGCATTGAAAATCCTGCACGGGTCAGGATTTGTTCACCGAGACATCAAGCCTTCAATGATGATATGCAGTAGTGGCCGCTGATGCACAGCGCTAGAAGTCAATACAACGATGGTGATGGAACCGGAAAAACTAAAATGATGATGAAGGGGCTCACCACCATATTTCTCTCTTGTTTCAGCAGCGCAAATCGGTGCTCTTACCGTCGTTGCTCCCTTCCGGAGTGTCTTGCAGATCCAGTAGCGTATCGATGTCCACGCCGTTTTCACTCCCAATGATATGTTGTACCGCGATTGGTGTTATGAAAAGGGAACAGGGCGAGTACTTCGGAGAGACAGCGACGCTTGAGAATATAGTCTAAATATGGTAGCGAGACGAGCCGGCCAGGCTCGAGTCGGTAGAAGGTAAAAGATGAAGGCACTGTGAGTAAAGACGTGCCTCTACTGGTAGATTTTTAAAATCTAGTTGTATAATCTTGTGCGGCTCTATGCTATAGGACCTTGGCCAATGGACAGAGCCCTTATTTCCTAGGCGCTCAAGTCCGTTTACTTGGTGGGAGAGATAATAGCATGTAACGAAACTGTAGCAGAAGCAGTAAAATGTGGACTGCATCAGAGTCTCTCCATGGCTCGCTCTTATGAGTTGCCGGTCACTGCTGCACTTAGCTATCTAGTAAATCCCTCGCCAAACCCTCGAGATACTGAGAAACGAGCAGCGTCGATATTCGTTCTGGCTGCAATACGGTAGTACAACTTACAGACAGAGGGCTCCCCAAGTGCATTCATCGGTGGAGGAGCTTAGTGCACCTTGCGAATCCATCTGGACGCGTAAATGGCACAACACTGGAGAGTGCCTCTGTTGCGCTAAGAGGGGTCTTTACTCGAACATGAAAGACAGTTGATGCACGTTCACATGTGAGGTCCATCACATCTTCTCCACCAATCCCGCCAGATGTCGCCTCTCTATGCAAGCGCAAGCATTCTTGTTGTGGGATTCTGGCCTGTTTGAGAACCTGGCCGGTACACGCATAGCACACAGTCGGTTGGCTAAAGGACTTAGTGGATTACCGACGGTTGGAGCAGGTTCTTTGTGGGATATCATGGTATCTCCTCTATCAATTCCGCCAGATAGTACCCCGCATATTGGAAGTTCAATCCGTTCTATCCACACGATCTTTAGCTCGCTGGAAGACCATAAGGTGCATAGTCATCATGCATTGTACATTCATCAACAATGCCACCAAAACATCGCTCAGCCGATTGCTGTGGGAAAGGTTCTCCGTAGCTCTAGAAGCGACTCTTGTCCATCAATCATACAACCCCACTTCAAGGCGGCCAGGTTACACAGCATTTCCGTCTGCCTGACTTGAAGTAGATCTTTTGCTCGCAATACGAGGAGGGATGCATATTTCCGTTTCGTTCTCGAACCGCATCGTCACAGCTATCACAACGTCTACTAATATGCGACGCCAAAGTTCGGTTGGTTGCATTTGTTGAATGCGCCGCTTTATGCGCAGCTCCTTCACATGTTCTCAGGCAACGCGACTATCGTCAATTTCGGTCGATGCTGTCCTCGGTGGATGGAGTGTGCATAGTCTCTTTCTCACGACAAGTAAGAGCCTAAGAGGGCAGCGGATATTGGTCTATGTCCGCAGAGAGTACAAAGGTAGTCTTTCGTGGAGTATCAATCGAGCTGGCGAATTGCATTTCCCCAGAGTCACACACTGGCAAACGTCACAAACGCTCGCAACTGGCAAAGGATGGTATGGTGGGAGCATGATCATTCAAGCTACACGTCTTCTAGCATAAGCGAGAGCGGCAGATGCAAAGGGTGCACAATCTCGATTCCAGCATGTCCGCTGAATGTGTTCAGGGCCATGCAAGGGAGTGACTGTGACGCCAAGCCCGGAGACAGCTCACTCCAAGACTCTCGCTGGGGGACCTCGAATCCTAGACCCTCGCTTGGATCCACATCCCGAGTTCATTTATGCATTGACCGGCTGTCGAAACTGATTGGTGTGGCGGATTTGACTGTTTAGCCCTGGGCAGCACAGACGCATTGGCTACATTCGATAAATAAGAAGAGGGACCCAGCGGTTGTGGATTCTGCCTCTTCAAGCATGCTTGTCTGCACTGAGAGAAGGATGATGATGGAACGATTCGTTGGATGATGTGAGTTTGCCGCCGTGAATGTCGCCCTCATTGCTGAGCCTTCCACAAGAATGCCGTGATCGTAGGGGTACTGGCGTGGGAAATATCTCACTGGGGAACGGACGGACAATCTGCCCGTCGGCCGCAGATAACGGGTTGCCTTTGAGCCTACAAGCCCATGCCTAAAGGCGCGTCAAATTTGGAAGATTACATGGCGCTCGGCTGAGGCGGAACGAGTAAGATCCCCATGGGGTATCTCTGCATGCCTGCAGATGGGTCATGTTTCTGAAATCGTGTTGTACATTCTTAAGTGCGGACAACGAGCAAAGATCAGTTATGGCTTGCGAGCGTTAAATGCATATGAAACGATCCAGTCAGTCTGAGCAATTTGGCCCCGCTTTCCGAACAACCCTCGAGTCTCCGCCGCAGATACATCTAGTCGGTTCGAAAACGAGCTCACTGAAATCAGAGGACCTTCATAACGATCTTCTCGAGGATATTTTCCTCCACCTTCTGCGCCATGAAGAAAGCTCTCACGCCATCTTTGTTAATGTTCACGTACCACTGATTGTCGGGAGAACCTTGCTTGATGTAAAGCGGGTTCCAGCCCTGCGCGTGAGCGAACCTCAAAGACCCATCCTTGTAAAACTTGACTGTAAACGTCGTTTTGTCGGAATCGTAATCGAGCGCCACCCGGCCGTCCTTATAGCAAGCTTCGTATCCCTAGAGATTTGTTCACTCATCGTTATGCCAAATATAAGGTGGAAATGGTGTAACGTACACCGAGGCTGCCGCCACCTTGAGACTGGGCCTGCAGCAAGGAACACATCTTATCTACCTTCTTCAGTTGGAAGACCGTCGCCTTCTCCTTCTTGTCCTTATCAGGAACCCAGACCAATCGCTTCTTGAGTACTCCTTCGGTCGTTTTGACACCACCTCCGCCTTGCATGGAAGTAGCGACTACACTCCCCGGAGTGTAATCTTCGTACAAGCTCAAGTAGCCGAGCTCGTAGTCCTTCCAGCACATGAGGTAGAAGTGATCGCCGTCATTGACAGGCTCACCGATGTAGCGCGAATATTCCCAGATCGCCTCGGACGACATGATATCAGGAGGTAATGAATGACGGAGAGTAGATATGAGTAGTACAGACTCCTATCAGGGCCGTGACAGCTTTTCAAGTTGAGAGATGCTCGAGGAGTTTTGAGATTCAACGTTCTCAGCCGGCGGGGATGGTGTTTATATGCTCGTACGGGCTTGGGCATGTGAAATCGACTGTCCAGATTCACATGCCCCTCCACTGTCTGATATTGCAGCCCAATGGACAAGTAGGACAAGGCAACTCGAGCAATACCGCCGACTATTACTGCATGTGGTGCAACTACCGATCACTTGATGACTGAGACGTATGTGTATTCCTGCAAACCCCGCATGGATACGAGGTTGCACAGCATTAGGATATGCTTCCGTTGCCTTGGAGAGGAAATTCGTCTGTGAAGCGAGGTCCATGTGTTGTGTTATCCAATGTAGATATCAGCTCAGGTCAACTCTGAACTACCCTGATACGGGACGGGAGCGGGGAAGTTTGCGCTGCATTGACATGCAGCTATGCAGGAGCTCTTGCAGATGTTCGCTAGGTAAGCGAGCATGTATTTTGTACCATTGAACTCTACCAAACCATCCTGACTGCAAGCACCTATTGGCAAAGACCTTCTTCAAGGATAACGGGTGCCAGAAGATAGGGCCGATTCATTCCGACCGCAGCGCGTAAAGTATTTCTCGGGAGTGAATGTAGATTTGCACAAGTAAACAATTACGACGGACATAGTAATAATAAAGGGCCAGCATCAGGGAGGCTTATGGTCAACAAAACCTGCTAACGCGGACATTCCATGAACATCACGTAGGCAGCTTTCTAACTTAAGTCCACGTGGGCTCAGAGGAGGTATAATATCTTGTATACTCTGACGGTATGGATCTGCGCGAGAGCTCCAGGCTTCTTACACTTTTCAAGTCAGTGCGAGAGCTTGACATCATGCTAGCACGCCCAGCGGGAAACTGATTAGCCCAAATATGGATTACCTTATCGACACCGTGCTTCGCAACGCAGGACTTTAGATAACTAGCACAATTGGAATGTCAGTCCTTCCTTACCAGTGATGATTTCGAAGTATTGTTCCAATGGGCGTTGCGTTGGGGCTGACACACTAGGTGAGCACCTTCTACTAGGCGAGCTTGTTGACTGCACTGCCTCATCTTCCTGTGTTCTCTTCACAGTAAATTTTGTGAATGCAGGTGTTGAATCCAATGTACTGGGTTATTTTGGGAAAAGAAGGGTCTGGACCCACTCTTCGCGTCATTGTGGCTTCGAACGCCAAAGTGGCGCTTCACAGATCTACGTCCACGCGGCTGGGCGCTAGCTCTGTTGTGTCCTGGACTTCATGCTAAGGTTGAACGGCATCGCACTTTACAGCTCATCTCCTCTAGGTAGTGCATCACCTCGCATTATCCCGGTCGGTACAGAGAGGGCGCTTCGGCCTCAATCTGAAAATAACTAACCTCTGCTATTGTAATTGCTACTGCGCGTCCCCATTGATAGAACGCTGCGCCAGACTTTCGCTTTGGTCCCGGTGCCTGGCAGTCGAATTCAGATTAACAGAAGAAATCCGCATACGATATGGAGATATCATAAAACTGTGCGCTTGCCACGTTCCAATTTGTGGATTGAGCTTCACGGCCTCGCCGCTCCATCTTTTGGATATCCCCTCCATTGCCCGACTTCACGATCGCCCTCACGTCGAACGACCTCCCAACACCTCCCAGTATCGAACCAGACGATGGACGATGCAGGGAATTTGTTACTCGCTGCAAACGACCTCTACATCCGCGCAGCCTCGACTACAGACACGAAAGCGCGGCCGCCGGTGTATAAGGTTGTCGGCCTCATACTCGCGATATCCTCCGGCCTCTTCATCGGCACATCCTTCGTCCTCAAGAAGACGGGTCTCCTGAAAGCCAACGTGAAATATAATGAAGAGGCAGGAGAAGGCTATGGCTACCTTAAGAACCTATGGTGGTGGTCGGGCATGACATTGATGATAATAGGGGAGATATGCAACTTCGTCGCCTATGCATTCGTGGATGCAATACTTGTCACGCCATTGGGAGCCTTATCCGTAGTTATCACTACAATACTGTCCGCAATATTTCTCAAGGAGAGATTGAGTTTTGTGGGGAAGGTGGGATGCTTCAACTGCATCATTGGATCTATTGTCATTGTCGTCAATGCGCCGGTACAATCGGCTGTTGCCACGATCCAAGACATGAAGCACTTCGTTATTGCGCCTGGCTTTCTTAGTTATGCTGGAGTCATCATCCTTGCCTGCGCTTTCATCGCTTTATGGGCTGGACCCAGGTATGGCAAGAAGAGCATGTTGGTATACCTGAGCATATGCAGTCTAATTGGCGGTCTCAGTGTGGTCGCCACACAAGGGCTGGGCGCCGCTATCGTAACTCAGATCAGTGGCACACCGCAGTTCAACCAGTGGTTTCTTTACGTTTTGCTTGTTTTTGTCATTGCTACTTTGCTTACTGAAATCATCTATCTAAACGTACGTCTTACCCTTGCCTCGTAATGATTCCAATCGACTGACCCTGATCTTAGAAAGCTTTAAACCTTTTCAATGCAGCGCTTGTTACTCCCACATACTACGTTTTCTTTACGAGCTCAACGATCGTCACGTCTGCCGTTCTCTTTCGTGGATTCAAAGGTACTCCCGCCTCGATTGCTACTGTAATCATGGGATTTCTGCAAATATGCGCTGGTGTTGTACTGCTACAGTTGTCCAAATCAGCGAAGGATGTACCAGACGCAGCCGTCTTCAAGGGTGACCTTGACCAGGTCCGGACTGTGGCAGAGCAAGCGGAACCGGAATCCGAGCCTAAAGCCGACACGATGCGCGGAACTGCCGCGCTTCTTCGCGGTATTTCTGTCCATAGGAAGAAAAGAGAAGTTGAGGAAGCTAAGCGCATCCATGAAGAGCGTATGGAACCAATCGCAGAAAATGAGCACGTAGAGTGGGATGGACTCCGGAGGCGTAAGACCGTTCTTGAACCAGGACAAACTGGCCTGAAGCGAACCAAGACACTACATCCGCCTCTGGGCATGACAAACTTTCCTGATGATGACGAGGAGCGAAACCGGCAGAGCATCGACGAGGATAGCGGGCCGATCAGATTCTTCCCGAGCTTTAAGATACGCGCGAAAACCGGTTTGGACTGGGTTGGTAGACGGGATACGGGCTCCAGTAGCCCGCAGCCTTCTGCATATCATACTCCTGCGTATCCTGTAGCCTTGGCGGAGATTTCTGCAAACCCAAAGGGCGCTGATGCGAGACCTGCGCTATCCAGCAATCCATCATCGGAATCCGTCGTAAAGTCAACACACATCTATGGTCTTCCTCCAGACCTTCAACGTCCGCCTTTCTCTCCGCATCTGCAGGAAGACATATCCTACAAATCCCCCTCCCTCGGCGTACCATCGAGCCATCTTCAATGGGCATCTTCTGTCGCGGACCCAGATCGTGCAAAATCTCGTGATAGCGACAGGAGTCACTTAGCACCTGACCCACCGGCGCATGCGGCACGCCGCCAGTTCTCGTTCCAGAACGTTTTTCACCGACATCGAGACCAGCCTAAGACTGAACGACCAACGAGTAGGGGCACCCTGAGTAGCTTGCGCAAATCAACTGCTACTTCGGTCGACGGCGCAACCGAGGAAGAGCGTCTTGGTCTTGTGAAGGGTGATTCAGGAAACATCTTGGCGCAACCTGTCTACGGAGAGGTTCCTCAGTACGAGAGCGATCCCGAAGAACTGGGTCACGATGGCTGGACGATGGCCAGCGGAAGTGTCAGAACCGAAAGCCCCGTTAGAGTTGCGAGCCCAGAGTATCTTCGGAGTCCCCCAATACGGAGCCCGCCGATACAGGAAGAGAGTGAAGGGGAGGATTATATGTCTACGCCAAGGCAACCCGTTTCTCAAATGCCGAGGACGCTACCAGCTTTCCCATTTGAAGCAAGACGGAGGAGCGAGGATGACTCTATGACCACGGACGATGATGATGTCGATGAGAAGCTGAAGTCCGAACGTTTACAATCCAGAGACGATCGCAGTACAGGGAGTGGTGGAGACGCGTTTGTATAGTCAGAAGTTGCCTTTTTGTACTTATGCAGCATAGAGTAGATACCACTTGTTTTGGAAAGAGTAGCAGCAGCGAAATGATTGCATCACCTTTACCAGCATCTCCTTTGCTGATTTAAATGCTCGCAATCATGCATAACGAATGGCATTGTTCTCAAGCTATCAACTTCTCTGGGCAGCTTCCAATCGGACATCATGAAAGTGGCGGTAGTAAGTGGCTGCTAATTGTGGCTCAGCACAGGCGCCATCCCACCTTGAGGGGAACGGCTGCGTACGTCAGCGGGGCTTGTGAACCAAAATACGAACAGGCCGACAAGTTCATGCACCAGATCTATATTGGATCGAAACAAAAATCTCTCTACGACATCCCTCTTCTCTTACCCACGAACCACAGTATCAGATTCGAGTGACCTTGGCACAATGAATGTTATCAAGCTGCAAAGGTGAGCTTCAGCGTTAATCGCAACATTGCGACCTGGGGCTGACAAGTACGCTTTCCAGAAAGTACCCTCAGTTTCCGCAGGATCAAATATTCGCGCTGCAAGATGCATTCCGCAAGCTAGATGTCGACGACAAAGGCTATCTTGACGAAGGGACGGTCATCAAAGCCGCGCAGAATTCCGAACGGCAACCCTACGATGTGGTGAGGCAGGCATTGAAGGAGGTGGAATTAGATAGCTCGCGGCGCGTAGAGCTGGAAGACTACGTTGGTGTATGTCTCAGCCCGACGTGCTCATCATCAGGCACAGCTGCTTTTCCGTGCTCCTACTGACATGTCGAGCGAATTAGTTAATATCAAAGCTTCGCGACTCCTCTCCCGCTCAAAAGCGCATATCCACTGGGCCTACACGACCGCGGGGAATTAGCGGCGCCGCTGAAAATGACTCACCTCAATCACCTGGCCAAGTATCAAAAGGCAGTGCTGGCGGCGGAAGGATACAGGTTCAGGGCTCCTCCGCCAACGTCACGCATACGATCAACGAGGATGAGCGGACGGAGTTTACGAGACATATCAACGCTGTGCTGGCAGGCGATGCGGATATCGGACACAAATTGCCGTTTCCCACAGATACCTTCGAGATGTTTGACGAGTGCAAAGACGGGCTTGTACTGGCGAAGTTGATCAACGACAGCGTCCCCGATACTATTGACGAACGTGTCATGAACAGACCGGGCAAGAAAATCAAGAAACTGAATGCCTTTCATATGACCGAGAATAACAACATAGTCATCAATTCGGCTAAGGGTATCGGATGCTCGGTGGTAAACATTGGAAGCCAGGATATTATCGAAGTGCGGGAGCATCTCATACTCGGTTTGATTTGGCAGATAATCAGGAGAGGGTTGCTGGGAAAGATTGATATCAAGTTACATCCAGAGCTATATCGGTTGTTAGAGGAAGACGAGACATTAGAGCAGTTTCTGCGCCTGCCGCCTGAACAAATCTTGCTCAGATGGTTCAATTACCACCTCAAGAACGCAAAATGGCATAGGACGTGAGTAACTCTTAGAAACCGTCCTAGATTTTGAGCTGACATTTGTTGGTTAGAGTTTCAAACTTTTCAACGGACATCAAAGACGGCGAGAACTACACAGTCCTTCTCAACCAATTATCCCCAGACACCTGCTCTCGTGCACCTTTACAGACCCGCGACTTATTACAGCGCGCCGAACAGGTCCTCGACAACGCCGACAAGCTTAACTGCCGCAAGTTCCTCACACCTTCCGCCCTCGTCGCCGGTAACCCTCGTCTAAATCTCGCCTTCGTAGCTAACCTTTTCAACACTCATCCCGGTCTTGACCCCATCACCGAAGAAGAAAAAGCAGAGATCGAAGACTTCGACGCGGAAGGAGAGCGGGAAGCCCGCGTCTTCACCCTATGGCTAAACTCGCTGGATGTCAAACCGCCCGTAGTTTCCCTCTTCGAGGACGTCCGGGATGGCACAATACTGCTCCAAGCCTACGACAAGGTCATCCCCGGCAGCGTAAACTGGCGGCATGTAAACAAACGACCACCGTCCGGAGGCGAAATGTCGCGTTTCAAAGCAGTCGAAAATACCAACTATGCTGTTGAACTGGGCAAGCAGAACCGTTTCTCCCTCGTTGGGATCCAAGGCGCGGATATCACGGACGGCCAACGTACCCTCACGCTAGGAATGGTATGGCAGCTCATGCGCAAGGACATCACCGAGACCCTCTCCGCGCTCGCCAAGCGCCTCGGCAAGCGGGAGATCACAGACGCAGATATGGTCGCGTGGTGCAACGACATGGCTCACAAAGGCGGCAAGAACTCCTCCATCCGCTCCTTTAAGGACCAAGGAATCGGCAAAGGCGTATTTTTGCTGGACGTGTTGAATGGGATGAAAACCTCTTACGTGGATTACGATTTAGTGACGCCTGGGAGGACGGATGAGGAGTGCTATGCGAACGCCAAGCTGGCGATTAGTATTGCGCGGAAGATGGGCGCGACGATTTGGCTTGTGCCGGAGGATATTTGTGCAGTGAGGAGTCGGTTGGTGGTTACGTTTGTGGGGAGCTTGATGGCGACTTATGAGAAGATGAGCTGAATTGGAGAAAGAGAGGTCAAAGGTGGGCTGAGAGGAGGAGTCCCAAATCTGAAGTGGAAAACACCTGGAGCGGTAGAGAGGAGTAAAAGCTTTTATGGGCGATCTTATGTATTGCCCCGTTTGTAGACTATTTCGGACCATAGAGGCTCCTTCCAAGGAGATCAATTGAAGCTGGCTGATCAGTCTACTACTTAATATTCTCAATACAGCTGGGAATTTGTTCAAGTTGTAAGTCTTATGTTACGGTGTCTGCCCGTACGCCGATTGTGGAGGCTCAGTTATATAGAATAGGCCGTCGACAACTTCAGTTCAGCTCAACGTGTCCCGAGCAAGCGACCAGCCCCAGCGCTTTCAGCCTGCTTCGTCAATAGCTTTTTCGACAGCTCTCCGCTACTCCAATTGTTTTTTTAGACGAACGATATTTGATGATGAACTGGTTAAATGCTGTAGAAGTTTTATCGATGATGAAGTTTCCTCCAAAGGTGCGTATTCTAATACTATCATGCGGACGGACTAACCCAACGGTGATGACGCTAACCTTGCGGCCGATTCTGGACAAGATTGAGTCGCGATTCCGCAAGATGTGGTTTCCTTAAGATGCCCTCGACTACATGGAGGGTGAATGGTGTGAAGGTTTACGAGACGTTGCACATCGTGATCTTCGAACCGTTTCTCTTTTTAAACTTCCTCTCGAGAGACATGGGAGTTCTCAGGCTGTAGCATTGCAGACAGCATTGCTATCGTTCAGATCCGAGGATATTTCTTCATCTTCTTGGACTCGGCCGGTTGAGGCTGCGCTTCACAAGATTCCCCCTGCCTTGAATTAGTGTAGCAAGAGGCTTGATATCTTATTGACTGGCCTGGAGGCTATCAACGATCTCTTGGATATACACGAGCAGAATATAAGGAACGAAAGACTGGGCTGTAGCTACCCTTAGTGCCGAAGTGTGGATATCTATCTACTCGTTCTGTCGCTATATACACGATCCATTTGTTGATATGACAGCCGCAGGCTATCGTTGAAGCGAAAGCTGTGCGTTTGGTCGTATTGTTTAGATCCAAGTGGAAGTTGGCTGAATAAGACCGGCTCAGTGACAACAGTCAAGCTAAAGTGGTAAGAGTTCTTTACAGCCATTGCGAACATTCCGCTCGCAGGACTAGAAGTTCACTCGGTCATGTAACGGACCAAGGAAATTCGCTTGAACGTGAGCTCTTCTCTGTTGTCGTAAAGAAATCAATAAAAGTATTACTCAAATCTTACTGCAACGGAAATATTCTCCAAGTGCAATTCTTAGCGAATCTGATCGTGCCCTTTCGGGATCTCTCTAGGCTTTCGGCAGTCAAATCATTTCCATGCTAGCCTGGCCCCGACCTCAGAATATATCTAGCTTGGTAGGCATACGCTCAGCCTTCGATATCCGCGGCATAAACCTTCTCGTAGAGATCCCGTCTTAGCTTTATAGGTATTTCTGTCGTCTCAGGGAACGAGCACGCCTACGAAGTTATAATCAGGTACCTGACGACAATAAGGAGACAGGTGAAGGCGAAGGCGGATCAGTGCAGAACTCCACCTCGGCCCAAATATTCTTCAACGAAGGAGATCCAGCAAACAATGCAGATACAGCAAGAATGATCTAGATACGAGGCCTCTTCAGACAGCGGTCCACAGTTGGAGCATAGACATGTAGTGGACGAAACTCAACGACAAATCATCAATGGGAGAGCCGGCGGCGTTCGGGCTGGCACAAGATTATGACTTTGTTTTACTTCCAGCACATCATTCGGAAGGTGGATTGCTTTAAACTCAACCAGTAGTTACCAGTTACATTCTTTAGGCGACGAGAATGTCTTGGTTGGGACATCTGATCTTGTACAGCCAGCACAAGGTACCTAAACATTATTCAACATAGGAGGTGGGCGCATCATTCGGATTCAAATTAATTAATTCACGGAGATAGCCAGTCTCTTTTTTGCACCTTGCTTTTCAACAAATCATCATTGGGAGAGAGCTGTTAGGAGGTCACCTTACCTAGGTAAGGCACAAGTGTTTCGGAGGTAAAGCCCTACGATTTGACTATCGTCTATGACGAGAGAGGTAATGGTGCTCATATCGCTGGACCGGTGATGATAATAACAAGAATGATAATGATTGTGTTTTCATGGCGCTCGGTGATGACGAAGATGACCACCTCTCATACCACACCATTATCACTAGCTAACTGAGGCCCTTCCAACCAACGAAAGTCAGTTTACACTCTTTCGTCTACTTCTACCTAACGAATGTCAATCTACCCTCTGTCCTCTTCGAACCAACAAATCTGAATCCTCTTTGCTCAGTATCTTCGCAGCTACTCGATATCTGCTTTTATACTTAGTAGTCCGCTTAGATAGTAATACGAAAGGCTGTCTGCGTGCTTACTAAAGAGAGTCTTTTAAGCTCTTTCTCTTACGTTTATAGACGCAGCGCAAAGCGTCTTAGGTAGGTAAGAGCACTATAGATATCACCTGCGCCGCTATTAAGTGCTAGCCTTAGGATCGCAGGCTTCTCGACTAGTATTTTACCAAACTAGTATCTTAAGTTTAAACACCTATCTATAAGGAAAGCTATAACCTTAGGCTATTACGCGATATTGACATACGTGGGCTACTGCGAGAAAACGCGGGCTACCACGAAACGCGAGTTATTGCGAGACGCGGGCTACCGCGATATTATTGCGAGGTTATCGCGATGTTATTGCGAGGCTACCGCGATGTTATTGCGAGGCTACCCCGATGTTACTGCGAGCTATAGCGAGACGCGAGTTACTGTGAGACGCGAGTTATTGCGAGACGTGAGTTATTGCGAGACGCGAGTTATTGCGAGACGCGAGTTATTACGAGACGCGAGTTACTATAAGAGGCGTAATACTGCGAATAACGTGGGATATTGCAAGATGCGGACTACTACGAAATATAGCGAGTGTTACTACGAGATACGAGTTACTGTGAGACGTGAGTTATTGCGAGATATAGGCTACTACGAGATATTGCGGGCTACTGCGAGGATATTGCGAGGATATTGCGAGGATATTGCGAGGATATTGCGAGTCTATTGCGAGGATATTGCGAGGCTATTGCGAGAATATTGCGAGGCTATTGCAAGGCTGCTACGAGGATATTGCGAGGATACTATGAGGCTATTACGAGACGTGGGATATTATAAGATGTAGGATATTGCGAGACGCGGGCTTCATCTTGCAGAATATAGTGGTGAATGTCTTTCATGCTTGAATGCGAGAGACGGCTACTGATCAACAAGGTATCAAGCATGTCCCTTTATCATTATTACGGGAAGGTTATAGCGACTCCGAGTTTGTCGATAGGAGCCTCTGTGGAACGAAATATATGCGGCAGAAGGGAGTACCGCTGCAGGATTCGATGTGCCTATACGCGGAACAGACTATCTTTTCATAGAAGGTATTGAGATAAGACAACAGTAGACCACTTCCTTTTAATACGCGTCGGGACTTGCATAGGAATCCTAATTCGACATAGACGGACGACTGGGTGTCATGGCAGCGTCGGCGCTCAACACAGATGCGACCGTGCGAGTGACAAAACGTCGACATCTAGAGAAAGTAGTGGAAGCATAGGCATACCTTACTAAGGTCTCGATGGAGGCATAAACTACTACCCGGAATCTCGAGATCGCAAGATACGGATTTCGGCTGGTGGGGCTTATATCTAGGTAGCTGTAAAGGGCGGTTGAGCCGAAGATCTGTAATGAAAGAAGAGTCAAGCAGGCGTTGGGTTCTAATACTCAGCAAGATTATCTAGATACGAAAGAGTATAAAGGGTAATGTCCTATGAGCTGGCCCGATCGACATGGCTGCGGTGGCCACCCGCTAACCTGCAGTAGGTTCGGAAACCTTATTGTGTACTCAGATTATAGAATGCATATGAGGTTCGGCTTGTCCGACAACAACATAATCGTGTCCAAGACCGATCTTAGGTATGGAAGGGGGAAGTAGAATTGACCGCTCAGACTTTTAACCTCGACCCGGGGCGACCCTCTGCCGAGTGTGTCACGTCCAGCTTGGTAGTATCATTGGTCTCTATTCCAAATATTTGAGTCAGCTCCGCACTGCTTGTAATGCAGTGAGTTCGCAATCGGCGCGCGCAGGATTGCTGCGGAACAACATGGAGCCGTGAAGACCTTGGACATGTGTGAAATGGGAACTTTTTCCTAATAATTGTGACTGCTCTTGTACAAGGGTATTCTCAAACACAGATCTATGTAACATATATTATTGATTTTCTGGTTATGCGCTCGGCACAATCCAGCGCCACCTCATCGAGCAACGGCACTTCCCGTATTCCTGTTGAACGGGGCAACGAGCTCGAATAAACGCGTAACAAGCGTGTGCCAGTCAAATATTAAAGACCTCTCGCAAAGATACGACATATTACAATATGTTAGCGTGGACAACACAAACCCCGAAGTCGGGATAGGGGTTATCGCCAAGACCAAAAGATCCGAGATAACGCCAGATAGCTCGGATGTCTCATGTACCTGGGAGAGGCAACCTTTCCATAACGGTGTATCGCATGGGTCGGCAGAGGCGTAGTGAACGTAGGGTGGACGTTATGTCGTTGCACGTGGGAGTTGTCGTAACAGATTTTGTAACAATCGTGACATGTCATCTCGTGTCCACTGCTATGACGGACGGCTCACTAGGGCTGCTTTCTTCATGTTCCATTTCCGTCATGTGAATATCCGACTCTTCAGACCTGGCGGCGTAGTGATGGAGGTTGGGAGAGAGCTGAAGACCCAGCCCTTCCTGTGAACTGTGGATATCGCCCGAGGATCCTTCGCCAGGAGCAATGTCCGCTTTACCGTCTCTTCCAATTGGCTCAGGAGGGCCCTCAGCATGTTCATCCGACGGGTGCGAAGCCGCTGACTCCAACCAGTTGCCTCGTCCTCTCTTCCTCTTCCCTGTAGACAAATCCCCAGACGCTTCCCAGTTTAGGGTGTTTGATGGTGACGTATCTACAGGCGTTGCTGAACCTGGCGTATTACTCCGACCTAGGATGTCCGTAAGACCAATCGATGAGCGTCCAGCTGCAGTCTTGGCCATCTTCAAGGGTCTAGGCGGTGGGTACACTTCGCCTCGCGCGGCGGCAGCCTCCTTTCTCTGCTCGATCTCAAGTTTGGTAGGGCGCCCGCGCTTTTTCCTCGCTGGTTCGTCGCTTGGCAATGTTGCATACGGATTACCAGCCACGTGTTGTATGGGCGTGAAATTTGGCGGTCGTGGTTGAATGCTGCGGCCAGGAAAGCCCGAGGACGTTTCGGGAGCGTAGGTGAGTGTCCTTTGAGTCGCGGGACTTGGAGTGAATACTGGAGGCGGAGGAGGTGGCGGTGGTGGTGGCGGCATGGGATGTTCGGAGGAGGTAGTGGTCTCGGTCACATAGAAATCATTAAATACTCGTTGACATGACTGTATCGATCGACCTATGGGAGAACAGGACATCAGCAAGAGCTTGACCTTGAGAACTCCATTGCTTAGTTACGATTGGGATTTTTGGCAAGCGACTAAAGAGAAATCCAGGCGGAGCATTTGTGCACTGCAGCGAACAAATGAGATAGCACCTACTGGGCGGCGGTACGATCTCCAACCATTTGGGCCGAATTCCAACGTCCTTGACAAGTCCGAAGAGTACCCGCGAAGGCACATTATGAGCTTTGAGTATCTCTGCCAAGAGCCAGACCTGAAGCGGGATCTGGTATTAGCAGTGTTCCTATCCGAGACATGTTAAAGTATCGACTGTGTATTTTAAGGATTTCTCTTTCTGTCTTTATCGAGATAAAGTCGCTTCGACGACGTACTTTTTCATGTTCACTCCAAGGCCGTTCTGAAGGCGGCTCCATCATACTCTGGCTAGAGTGTGATGGAGCGCGACCTCATGCGCTATTCTTGCCCTCAATTGAAAGTGGGGAACAAGTGAATGTGAGTTGCGTCCGATGGAACAGATATATCCCGTTAACAGCCGGAACACAATGCAAATAATGAGCGGTACGACCAGCGCCGAATTATGAGGGTAAATGTGGTGGTACCGAAAAAGGCGCGTGTACAACAAGAAATCAACAAAGGACCAAATGAGTGTATGAATCAACAAGGAGAGAAGGAATGAATGTTGCACTCCTGTCAAACGAGCGGAGACATGAGGTTTGAGATTCAAAAATGAGCGTAAAAAGTGAAAATGAAGAGGTTAGGTGAAACGGGAAATTGGCGGAAAAAGGATGTACAAGTAAGTACCTAGCTGCAGACGGAAGTTGATGCAGAAACATGCAGGCTAGAGTTACTTTAATGCACGATGTCGCGCAGGGGAGACCAGAGGGACATCAAAAAATGCCGCTCCAACCATAGCTGCAGCTCCCTCCACTGATTGAGACAAAGAGATGCCATTTTGGGAAGTATTGGCAAAACCATAAGGAGTACAGCGGAAATTTAGGCGGATTCACGAGCTTTTTGGGGATGCTTTGTGCGACGTTGATATGCGAAACAACAGGATAGGCTTTATGGCGTCCGGGGCATGCCTGAGCTCCAGCCCTGCCACTACAAGGTTAGCGTTTGAGATTAACCACTTGTACCTGCCTAAAACCTCAAAGCTGTCGAACGTCCAGCCTCGGCCGCAAAACCTCCACTGCGAAAACGGCGCACCACCTTTGACTGACCTGAATTTGGTACCTTACCTAAGGCACCTACCTACCTAGGTAGAGGGCTAAAACTGATCAAACCCTCCACAATCGATGCCGGAGACGTGCTATCTTTCCCTTACACCCTCACAAGCGCGCCTCCGTCAAATCCGAGTCAGGGCCGGAAAGTTGGCTACCTACTTCTAGGTACTTCTTACGCTCCGTAGGCGGATGCGGCTATTGCGCTTGTAAGGGAATCTGAATACATGGATATCGGAATGCCCGCTACGCCCATCTGTTTCATCCTACCCTCGAACCAGGAACGGGAAAAATTCTGCCACGAGACAATGCATCAGGCCCACGATCTGAGATCTAACGGGAACTAGGAGGAGTATGGCTGAATTTTGGCAGCGATTGTGTAACATGGCGCAGTACGAATGCTTCTTCAGAAAGTGGCTGCCTTTACAAGTCAACCAACCAGCGCCACAGCCCCTCCGGAAAAGGAGGGTTAGAGGTTTTCAGAGCGTACGCGACATACAATAATCTCCGTGTTTGCTGACCAAGAACGCAAACACAAACTCTTCTAGTTGTACTAATTTGCATCATGGTGCGAGGTTAGCAGGAAAATCAAGAACAATGTAGCAATCCATGTCGGGTGCTCTTCGCTTGCTCAACCTCGCCGACAACTGTTAGCAGTAACTTATTTAAGAATCTTGTATCAGGGAGGTATGAAGTAGGACCCTTATATCACCGTTCCCCACCCACTGCCAGCTAGTCTGCGGAAAAGCGCAGAGTTTCGTTGTATGTTGCCACTGTCCGCAGATGCGAAGCACTTACGCTGCTGCTCTTTAAAACCTCTACGACAATTGCTTCTGCTTGCGTAGTGTATTGCCTAAGGTTGTGCAGTTGATACTTGTTGAGACGGTAGATCTGGTAAGACAGCGACGACAAAAGTCATGATCCGCTAGTCGCTGACAAGCGAGAAATCTGAAGCTATCCCAGTTGGGATTCGTGAGAGCCGCCGCAATGGCCTTCACGGTTTCCTTGCTTGATCGCAACACTGCCGATACTGGTTTATTGTTCGAGGGGGATGTGTAGGTGAAGAGGATTGCATCACTGCTATGCCCAGTAATACCAGCCTCGCGCTTGTCGGCCTGGCGCAAAAGATATTCGTTCCACACTTGCTGTTCCTTTGAACTCGAACAATAATCTCTAACCAAATACACTCCCTTGCTACCTGCCACCCTCCTCATAATCTCATCGGAGCGACATTGTGCTCGGCGCCCTTGACTACGAACTGCTTGCGACCTAGATTGGCAGCGACCCACACCCATATCCATTGCGACTTTGTAGACCGGTACCCGCCGGCGACCCCATGCGCTCCGCAACATTAGGACGACACAGCATATTATTCACTTTCTGAACACGAGGATTAGTACGGCTGCTTACAAGCTGTTGTGCTCATGCATTGCGGTGCGGGTTGTTGTGCTGGGCTCTGTCACCTTACGTCGCTTACACTGAGTTCTCCTACCGTGTTCCACCCTCCTTAACTCTTAAACTTCACAACCAGCGCAAGCCCCGGCAACACCACGCACGCACACCATGGCCGACGACGGTGAGCCGCCGAAGCCAGTCAAAGTCGAGTCCGGTATGGAGAAACTAAAGCTGGAGGAGGATGGCTTCGGCGATCAGCCATTACACAACACACCTCCGGGCGTGGTGGGAAGCCTACCGCAGTCTCCACATTCTACACCTGGCGAAGAAGCTTCCCCTGTTAAACGGCCATCAAAAGCATCGACGCAGTCTCCGACAAAATCGCAGCATACCTCACAGTCTCCCGTTGACAAAATGGAGCAGGAGGAGATAATTGGCGGAGACATTACAGTGAAGCTGGAACCAGGCAAAGCCCCAAAGCTTTCGCGATCTACATCACAGAAGGTTATTGCGAAACCGCCTCAGTTGTTTTCTGATGCTCCGGACAAAACTCTGGAAGCTACAGGCACGTTTCAACTAATCCCGGATTGCACCTATGGTGCTAAGTATCTGGGGTATACGGAACATGCCCTGGAGTGCGACTGCTCGGAGGAGTGGGGTAAGTCAATTCAATTTGTGCATCAGCTTGGCTCGACATATCCAAGTCCTAATCATAATTCTAGATCCTGTTACGAAGAGGAATCATGCCTGCGGCGAAGATTCGGATTGCATTAACCGCGCCACCAAGATGGAATGTGTGGGTGACTGCGGCTGCGGGCCCAAGTGCCAAAACCAGCGTTTCCAACGCAAACAGTACGCAAATGTCACAGTTTTCAGGACAGAAAAGAAAGGCTATGGGTTACGGACTAATAGGGACCTACGACCGCAAGATTTCATTTTTGAGTATATTGGCGAAGTTATCAATGAGGCCAGCTTCCGCCGACGTATGCACCAATATGACGAAGAAGGTATTCGACATTTCTATTTCATGTCGCTATCCAAGGGCGAATTTGTCGATGCTACGAAGAAGGGAAATCTGGGTCGCTTTTGCAATCATTCCTGCAACCCTAACTGCTACGTGGACAAGTGGGTGGTGGGCGAGAAACTCCGAATGGGGATTTTTGCCGAGCGGAAAATCAAAGCCGGAGAGGAACTCGTCTTCAACTACAACGTCGATCGCTACGGCGCAGATCCTCAACCATGTTATTGCGGCGAGCCAAATTGCACTGGTTACATTGGCGGAAAGACTCAGACAGAGCGTGCGACAAAATTGTCGCTTGCGACTATCGAGGCTCTTGGCATTGATGATGGCGAAGGCTGGGATACTGCGGTGTCGAGGAAGCCTCGTAAGAGGAAGACCGGGGAAGATGACGAGGAATACGTCAACAATGTCCAACCCAAGTCTCTGGACGAGGGAGGTGTCACCAAAGTCATGGCCACATTGATGCAATGCAAGGAGAAATGGATAGCTGTGAAGCTGCTAGGCCGTATTCAACGCGCCGACGAGGAGAAGGTCAGAAATCGTGTTGTCAAGATGCATGGCTATCAAATCCTCAATACAGCTCTGACGACGTGGATTGAAGACTTCAATGTTGTCTTGCAGATATTCGACATTCTCAATAAGCTGCCACGTCTGACCCGGAACAAGATTCAAGACTCCAAGATCGAGGCGACAGTCCAGAGACTGACAAACTGCGGCGACGAACGAGTGCAAACGGAAGCTGGTGCATTGCTCAAAATCTGGAGCGCACTTGAAGTCGGTTATCGGATACCTCGCATGAAGCGCGATCACAACCTTATTGTACCAACACATCGTCCGGAACGCATAGAGAGAAGGGATACCAAGAGAGACCGCTCTAGGTCACGATCGCGCTCTCGATCACGCTCAATAGATGCTCCCAAAAGGCCAGCGGCGCCAACAGGACCGAAGGGTCTTATGCCACAAAGAAACGCGCCGTTCTTCCCTGGACCTAGACCAGCCTTTCGTCGGCCACCTCCGGCATATACTCCTCTCCCTGTAGGCTGGTATCTAGCAACGTCAAACGGGCAAACCTACTACTACAACGCATCAGGACAGACAACGTGGCAGAGGCCAACAACACCAGCAATACAACAACCGCCTCCTCCACCCCCTAAGGTGTTAACTCACGAGCAGAGACTACAGGAGATCATCAATGAGATTACCAGCAAGCCAGCTGAAAAGACGCCGTCCACCGTAACACCTCAACAGACCACTGACTCCAGGAAGGACAAGCACGACAAGAAGGACAAGTGGAAGGATGTCCCCGAGGAGAAGAAAAAGCGGATATACGAAAACACAGTAAGGAGTTTGTTCATGTCAGTTGTTTTGGACTAACTTATCGTTCAGATATCGCCTATTGTGAAGTATGTAATGGAGAAATATAAGCACAAGCTGCCCAAAGACGACCTTAAGGTTCTGGCGAAGAAGGTTCGTGAACTCAGCCTTCATTCTTTCAAGACGGTACTAATCGCGGTATAGGCGTCCAAGAAAGTAGTCAATGGCGATTTTAAACACAAGAAGGTTCGGGATCCAGGTCGAATCTCCAAAGAACATCAACAATCCATCAAAGAGTTTGTTAAGGAGTGCTTCGAAAGACACCTCAAGGACCAACAGCGTCGTAAGGAGCGGAAGAAACGGAAGCAGGCGGAGCGGGAGGCAAGGGAAGCTGCCGCGGCTCAAGCAAGATCAACCCAGTTCGCTCCGGATGTGTTATTGACTGGCGACATGACAACTACTGTAGCAGCGGCGGAAGAGAACGATTCGGATGACGACCATATGTCTGATGATGAGCCCGATTTGGGCAATCCTGCATCTCCGACTACGCCTCCCACAACCACGTCGCCTGATGCTGATGCAGACTTGAAGCGGAAAAGGACTGACGAAGATGGGCGTGATGGAACGCCTAATGGCTTTGATGAAGCGAACCCCAATAAGAGATCCAGATCTGGAGAAACCCCACCGCCACGACCCCCTCCACCACCCCCTCCAGCAGAGGACCTCGTGCCACCGGAGTCGATGGAGGGCATCTCGGAGGCGTTTGATGAGGATCTGCCTGCGGAGCGGGAATACGACGCGATTGATGCTGAGCCTATGGACGCCGAGAGTGACGAAAGAGCTGACCGGTGGGAAGAAATCGCCTACCCTTTACCAGAGCAAGACAACGGCGATATCAGGACTGCCATGCAGTCGACAACAACACACCTTGCCAATGGCGCTCATAGTCCACTTCAACTCGCAACACCCTTCAGTGTTACCCCGCATGACAAGGATTGCTACGAGGAGGACGGAGCCATGCATGATCACATTGCTCAAGATCGGCGGCAACAGCTTGACGTCGGTGGTAGCTCGTAACACGAAGTCACTAGGCCCACTGCCAGCTGCGAAGCTTGTTATCAAAGACTCTATCTTCATTAGTTATGTTGTATTTCCGCAAACCTCGGTTGCGGCAACCGGATGGCGTTCACCATCTCACATCAGCATACAAGATAATGCGTTTAGCGTGGGCATGCAGCAAAGGTATGTACGCCTTTGTTGTGGCGTTATAGAGCAACAGCTCATGGATTTGGTTGATATCATAGGGGGGGGTATATTCTTTTGGATTGCATTATTGGCGGAGGGCTGCCTGGGATGCTCCCACATTTGCTACTTTCCTTGAGTGAATCGATATTTTAGGAAGGCTTGACATTAGAGTGCGAATTACTAGGATGATCCATCTTAAGGCAAGATAATCGATCTTGCTTCAGTTTGTGCTTGGTTGACATCCTTCACGGCAGCTTCTTAAGTTACGGAAAGAGCTCTTTGTTATGACTTCGTAGTGTTCCTAATACTGGGGGCACAGCTGACCCAGCCGCTTGGCTCTCGGGCCTCGCTTAAACTTCCCCATGGTCTTGGCTAGCTCCCTCACGTTTTCACGCGTAAAGTGCTCCACGTCTTCCCGGTAACTCGACGTGACAACTGCATCCACAATGGTTCACGCCGAATCTTCAGCAACCGGTGCGCGAAACGGCATTAAAGCCCAACCAAACGACATTTGCGCCAATTACGAACTGCCATGGCAAGTCCCACCTCCTGCTTCGCACCCCGTCCTCCAGAAACCCAGCAGAAGAACGTAGCAGCTAACCCATCCCTCAAACGCGCAGGGTAGAAAAGTACCGCCCCGTCTACCTCGACGACATCGTCGGCAACACCGAAACCATCGAGCGTCTCAAGATCATCGCCAAAGACGGCAACATGCCGCACGTCATCATCTCGGGCATGCCAGGGATCGGGAAGACGACGTCGATACTGTGTCTTGCGCGGCAGCTGCTGGGCGATGCGTACAAAGAAGCTGTGTTGGAGCTGAACGCGAGCGATGAGAGGGGGATAGATGTGGTGAGGAATCGCATCAAGGGGTTTGCGCAGAAGAAGGTCACGCTGCCGCAGGGACGGCACAAGATTGTTATTTTGGATGAGGCGGATAGGTGAGCATCTACCGGGAGCTCCACAACTACGTCGAGTCTTTGAATCGTTCCGGGCTGGCTGGATTGGCTGACGTTAAGGGGATGTGGAAAGCATGACATCCGGCGCGCAACAAGCCCTCCGCCGCACAATGGAGATCTACTCCTCCACAACCCGCTTCGCATTCGCGTGCAACGCGTCCAACAAGATCATCGAACCCATCCAATCCCGCT
The DNA here is from genome assembly GCA_021030975.1 of Lichenothelia convexa. Lineage (NCBI taxonomy): Eukaryota > Fungi > Ascomycota > Dothideomycetes > Lichenotheliales > Lichenotheliaceae > Lichenothelia > Lichenothelia convexa. Next base: position 84,579 of record JAGFMK010000089.1, read on the forward strand.
GCGCCATCCTGCGCTACGCCCGCCTCACCGACTCGCAAGTCGTCAAACGCCTCCTCCAGATCTGCGACGCGGAGAAGGTGCAGCACTCGGAAGATGGTATCGCGGCGCTGGTGTTTTCCGCGGAGGGGGATATGAGGCAGGCGATTAATAATCTGCAGAGCACTTGGGCGGGGTTTGGGTTTGTGAGTGGGGATAATGTGTTTAGGGTTGTGGATAGCCCGCATCCGGTGAAGGTGCAGGCGATGATTAAGGCGTGTTGGGAGGGGAAGGTCGAGGAGGCGCTTGAGGCGCTGCAGGAGCTGTGGTAAGTCGAGGTTCTCCCTGACACTGTTCCGGCATTTATCATGTGTGAAATTACACAAGAGGAAGGGATTGAATTATAAGCCGCCCTCGCTGACATGGACTTGCTCCTCTAGGGACCTGGGTTACTCCTCGCACGATATAATAAGCACCATGTTCAAAGTCACCAAGATACATCCGTCTCTGTCGGAGCATTCAAAACTGGAGTTCATAAAGGTATTACTCGATTCCCTCACACCACTTAAACCTCGATGTTCCCTTGTCTATTCTGCATCTTCAAACTCCCAGGAAGTGGCTCTTAAAACACGTTCTACGTCACGCACAAGCTGACCCTGCCTACCTAGGAAATCGGTTTCACCCACATGCGCATCCTGGAGGGTGTCCAAACCTTCCTTCAACTCTCTGGCTGCGTCGCCAAGCTCTGTAAAATCAACATAGATCCGCGCCGCTTCATCCTATGATATGTTTCCGAACCTTTTCAGTTCTACAGGCTGGACTGCCTGGACCGCGTCCACACGGATGACGTCCGATAATCTCTCAGGAAGTTATTGCAGTGATTTCTCCTGGGGCGAACCGCGGAAGACTCCCAATAGAAGACGCGCGGAGCAGTGATCGTTTCCAGATGACCACTCTAGATGCCATTCTATTTCGGTCTAGTATTCTATGCCCCGCGACATTATCCTACATCGGACGAAAGATCAAGGAACAATAAGAACGACATAGATGAGAGCGGAAGAGAAACACGAAGAAGCCGCCTAGGGTCCGCGCTATGCATGCTCTATGCGGAATGGAAGCCCAAAAATCCCCGCATGCAAATATGCTCCATTTCAACGCCGAGATGACTGAGCCTGCGAAACATGCAACGTCCAGATGGTGAACCATATGCAAGAATTTGACGAGTGGAGGAGTGGACGAGGAAGCTCGAGGGTTATTGTTACATCATAGACATCAGAGGGTTGCTGGCGTACGCCTAAGGATATGTTAGCGTTGTTTGTCGATGAGATGAGTCAGCGGGAGTCTTACCATTGGCTTGATGTCCGGATGAGGCACTGCGTCGAACTTGTGGTATTGAAGCTTTAGATCTGGACCGATGTTTATGTACGCGCCCTTGTTTTCTGTGGTATCGCAGTACTTGGGTGCGGAAAACACTGCAAACGATCGGTGTCAGCGTCTTGGAGTTTTACTCCAGTCGAGGAACCCAAGCTTACCAGTGATGCACTTCCCACCATGCTCAACCTCATACCCCTCCATCCTAACCTCGTGACTCCTTATAACAGCCTCCAGCCCGTTGCGCTCACAAAACCTCTTCGTGACATCCGGCCCAAACTGCAACCCGACCCCCCTCTTCGACGGGCCCCTCCCATTCTCCTTCTGCGGATCCGTCCACAGCATCTCCATCATCAGCCCGCTCTGCCCGGGCTGCCTCTGCGCATGCCTATCCAGCTTCCTAACATCATCTAGGGTAACGCTATCATCGCTGAACAGGCCCCCATGCAGCGTGAAGAACTTCTCCGAAATTAGAGTAGCGAGTGGTAACGCCGAGAAGCTCTCCGAGAAGCACTTGAACAGCCTTTCGGAATATTTCGCCTTGCACTCCCCTTCGAAGCCGTACACGCGGTTCATATCGTCCGTCTCGTGGTTCCCTCTATTTAGAAACATCGCCGTCGGATACAAACACTTGTACGCGTACAGCGTGAGCGCGATCTCCGTGCTCCAGCTCCCTCGATCCACGAAATCCCCATTAAACAGGTATGGCCGCTGCGGGGACGGGAAGCCAGACAGCGCGAAGATGTTCAGCAGGTCAAAGAACTGGCCGTGGGTATCGCCGCAGACGGTCAGGGTCTGGTCCGGCGCGATGCGCATCTCGACCATTGTGGGCTCCGCGTAGACGAGGTCTTTGACGCGCTTGACGATCTGGAAGGCGTATTTCTTGTGGATCTTCTTGCCATCTTTGAACCTTTCTACCATATCCTCTATAAACTCCTGCGTCATCACAATCTCCTTCTCCTTCTCCTTCTGCTTCCCCTCCCCCTTCTCCCGCTCTTCTAGCCTTACGCCATCGTACCCCTGCTCCACAACCATACTCTCCAAATCGAGATCCGCGAATGCGGAAGGTGGGTCGCCCATGTCGATGGCTTTGTAGAAGGCATCGCGCTTGACGAGCTTCTCGGCCTGCTCTCTTTGGATCCTGGCGATTTTGTCGCTGGGGACGCGCTTGAGGACGATCTTCCAGTCTTGGAGCGCGTCCGAGTGGTGCAGGATGGCGGTGTTGGCGATGGCGCGGCGGTAGTAGGCTTTTGTGGAGGAGGGGTCGAGGGTGAGGGCGCGGGAGGCGTCGGCGATGGCGTAGCCGTAGGCTTCGGTTTTGATGTAGGCCTTTTTTATCGTCGTCAGCATCGGTACTAGTGCTCGTTCCTGGTTGTGCCAGGGACTGGAGACTGTGCAGGGTGAGAGAAAGGGAGTAGTTACCTGTGCCCGGTTGGTGTAGAATGATGGCTCCTTGTCGTTGAGTTCTATTGCTTCGGTGTAATATTTTATTGCTGTATCCCAATCATGCTCCTTGAACGCCTGGTTTCCCTTCTCTTTCAAGGCAACCGCTTCCTCAGCCACGGCCATGCTTGCTTTTTCAAATGTCGCGAATAACCAAGAGCAGTCCTTCTATGCTAACTCCCTTGAAATGCCAAATGACAGGAAGAGTCAAATAAACGCAGGCCTATCCAAAAGCCGGGGAGTTGTGTGTGCGAGTCTGGGGTAAGAAGAAGTGCGATGTCGTCAATGTGCGGTTGGCGATAAAAACGTATTTCCGTACCTGACGCCAGGGCTGAGTCTGGGAAGGTTCCAGCCGAAGTTCGGTTCAACTTGCCAACCTCGAAATTTCACGGTGCGAGTAATTTACAATACAGACCGACCGGACAACCTCCATTACGTTTATTTCAAGATCCATCAGCTGTCGCCGTCTTTCAACAGACAATCACCAACACCACCAGTTACCTCAACTCCACACACTCCACGTGGATCACTCTTTCCCATCTCTCCGCCTTCACTAATCACATCGCCGTCACCCACCAAACGATACAGTACTTCCCATCCCCTCCTTTTTCCTCCCCCGAACATTCACCTCCCCAGAATGTCATCCTCGGCCTACGTCCCCCCCACGCAACAGCGTTCCCTACGCGCCTGCATGGTCTGCAGCAGCATCCAGCCCTCGGCCAAATTCCAGCGCGAAGGCTGCCCGAATTGCGAAGCCTTCCTCTCGCTCGCCGGCAATACGGACGCCATTCAAGAATGCACGAGCCAAGTCTACGAGGGGTTGCTTTGTTTAGCTAGTCCGGAGGGGAGCTGGGTCGCACGATGGCAACGGTTGGAGGGGTATGTTGGGGGGGTTTATGCTGTTAAGGTCGTTGGCAGCGTGAGTCTTGGTGATCTCTTTGAGTTGCTGTGGGATTGGGGGGTGAGGTAGAGGTGTGGATG